>JAESUZ010003964.1:0-21042 GCA_017311185.1 Proteles cristata cristata
CAACTATCTTTTCCCATTCCGTTGGTTGCCTATTAATTCTCTGGGTTGTTTCCTTGGCTGTGCAGAAGCTTTTAATCTTGATGAGGTCCCAACAGTTTATTTTTGCTCTTGATTTCCTTGCTTTTGGGGATGTGTCCAGTAAGAAGTTGCTGCGGTGGAGGTCAAGGAGGTTGTTTCCTGCTTTCTCCTCTAGGGTGTTGATAGTTTCCTGTCTCACGTTCAGGTCCTTTATCCATTTTGAGTTTTATTTTTGTGCATGGTGTGAGAAAATGATCTAGTTTCATTCTTCTGCATGTTGCTGTCCAGTTCTCCCAACACCATCTGTTAAAAAGGCTGTCTTTTTTCCATCGGATATTCTTTCCTAAGATTACGCAGGCGATTTTTAAAGGACCAGGAAAAGCTCAGCTTGATTTATGCCAGAAAAGGTGTTGCTGAACAAAAACGAGAGAAGGTTTGTATCTGTTTTGAGACTTTGATTGGTCAGAAATATTTGCTTTCTATCAAAGGATATATACTAAGGAAATAAGCTTCCCATCAGATATTCGTTCCGAAACAAAATCACAGAAGCAGCCACTATATGAGTTAAAGTTACTTCTGAACCAGAGATGAGTCCTCTAACGCAGATGTAAAGGACAGCCATGACTCACTGATGAAGTGGGAATCTTGGAATGGGAGCCTGTGGGTAGTCCCATAAGTCTGCATGTGGTGTAGTTCACGGGCACTGGCAGGACCTCATCCCCGCCCCTTACTGACCTTGGGCTCTCAGTGCAGCTTGGCTTTTGCTCTTCTCTGTGTATAGGCTGGCTTTCTCCATGTGGTAGAAACACAGCCTCCAATCATTCCGGAGTCATCTTACAGCGTTAGCCTCTGGGAGGGATTGACCAGAGCCTGACCCACCTCGGGTCTGGGGCTGCTGTGGTGACAGGCGTGAGGCCACATTACAGCCAGCCACTTTCATGGGGGAGCCTGGATGAGAGGGAATGGTGAGCCCAGAGAAAGGGCTGGGCAGGTTCAGTATCTGCTGAAAGCAGTGACTTGAGAGGACCTTGTGTGGCATGAATTAAACATTTCTCAAAATGTGAAAATAATAAAAGAATTTGTTTAGCCATAGCTTCAGTACTACTTATAAATCAGTAATTATGACAAAATTACTTATAAATTGGTAATTATGACAAAATTTTTAAGAAAGATAAGATGATGAGTTAGATACTGGCTTTGTATTCATTCAGTTTAAATCCTCAACCACTTAATTAACTTTCAAATCTGAGTATGAAGTGGCTGAATGGTTCCATATAGTGTCTGTGGTAAGAAAATATACTTTTCATCTTTCTCCTGTCTCTGTAAGTACAACTGTTCTCTTGAAGAAGAGTTTTCAAAGAATCAGTGCCCCAGGGTCATCCCACACTCCTCCTCACCTGAAGAGCATTCTCTTTGCCCACTCAGAGAAGTAGCCACAGACTCCTAATGAAACCTGAAACCTTGCTGGGCTTGCCTGCAGGAAATAAGAAGCAGACTATGAGCAGAAGGAAGATAAAACCAGGATTGTTGGATAGAAATCACAGGGAGATATTTTGGTCTGATATAAAGGAAATCCTTTCAATAATAAATGTGGAATGGCCTGTTGTGTGGGGCCGTGCATTCCCTCTGGCACGGGTGCTCTCATCTGAAGTGGCTGACCTGTCAGGAAGAATGCATGATGGTAATCAGGCGTCTGAAGGCCATGCACTGTATTTGTTGGGAGCATCATGCTCAGTGCAGGCACTACTCTGAATGCTAGTGGCACAGAGGTGAATATAAGGTAAGCACTCGTGGGGCTACAACCCAATGTGTAAAACAGAACAAAGCAAAAACGAGTTAACATTATAACGTGCAGTGTTGGAAGTTAACCAATGTAATGAGCACGTGGGGAAGACTATGAAGAGGAAGTGGGAACGCAGGCCTCTTTGAAGGTGGTATCTGCAGTGGGGACCATGAGTGACAAGCTATGGAAAGGCATCCTAGGTAGAGACGAGCAGGTCCCACAACCCTGTGTGGTGGAGTGGGGGCAACTGAAGGGTAGGTGCAGGTCAGCCTGGCCTGAGCAGATGAACAGGTGTTGGAGGCCATGGTGATCTCACTGGGACTTAAGGCCAAGATTTTTCTGAGAAGAATTAAAAGGAAATACAGAGCTCCTGGGTGGCTTAGTCGGTTAAGTGTCCAACTTTGACTTAGGTCATGGTCTCATAGTTCATGGATTCTAGCCCTACATCTGGCTCTCTGCTCTCAGCACAGAGCCTGCTTCGGATGCTCTGTCTCTCCTCCTCTTTTTCTCTCTCAGAAATAAACATTTTTTTAAAATAGGAAATACAGCCTGCTGAGATACAGCTTTTAAGTGTTAATTCAGGTTCTCTGATTTTAGATATTCACATTACTCTGTGATGAATATTTAAGTAATCTTTTTACTGTTCATTTGACAGTGATTTTTATTTTGGATTTATTGTGTACCATAGATTGGTAAACTGTAGTGACCAAACCATTTTGGATAAAAATTGTCATCAAGTTCACCTTTATGTTAGGGATCATAGTTCATGTACTGCTTATTTTTTAAAATAAGAATTCTAATCTTCCTTTTTTGGTTCTAATGATTATAGGAGATCAAGAGTGAGTTAAAAATGAAGCACGATGCCCAAGTCATTTTGTATAGAAGTTACCGGCAAGGAGATCTTCCTGACATTCAGATTAAGTACAGTAGCCTGATCACCCCCTTGCAAGCTGTGGCCCAGGTTGGTCCTCGAATGCTTCATCTTTTGACAGATAAAAACTATTTAGCAGTTCCAGAGATCTGTGTGTAAGAAAAACTGGTTGATGCTATTCTACAACATAATTGAGGTGTTGATTTGTCTTAAACAATGGATTTGGTTAAAGACGCTGGTCCAAATCTTGGGCCCTAAAACTTCTTTTCATAGGTGCAACTTACTTAGAGTCATCTAGAAGATAGCCCTGCAGTTAGGGTCCTTGTCAGGACACTTCATGCTCTGAGCCACTGTGTCAGGAGCAAAATCTATTTTTCTTATCAGTAATGTTGGTCAGTGAAATAATGTATAAAAATTATTATAAACTTTAAAGTGCTAAGCCACTTAAATCATTGCTTTTACAGGATCCTTATGGTGGTGGGGGAATCCAGAGAGTACCAGTTTATAGGTGGGATTAGTGTTCTTCCTTGTCTGTTAATTTTCTTAATAGCAGAAGATTGGAAATATTTTTCTAAGTCATTAGGGTATACAAGTATTGAGAGTGAATGAAGTTTCTAGCTGAGTTCTCTGACAAAAACAGATACATATTCTCTAAAAGGCTAATTAAGATTCTTTTGACTTTTATCAAAATAATTTTTAAAATTGAAGAGTATTATATGGCATTGAGAGCATATGGCATTTTGCTAGGTGCTAAAATATAATGCCATATTTTATGTAATTAAATTTTCATAACCAATGTTACATTTATATCTGCATAGCCTTTTATTCTTTTTTAACCTTTTTATTAAACCTAAATAATTAAAGATTGCCAGGAATTTGCAAAAATAGTACATAGTCCTGGGGCCCCTAGATGGCTTAGTCGGTTAAGCGTCCGACTTTCGCTTAGGTCATGATCTCGAGGTCCATGGGTTCAAGCCCCGCGTCAGGCTCTGTGCTGACTGCCAGCTCAGAGCCTGGAGCCTGTTTCGGTCTGTGACTGCCTCTCTCCCTGACCCTCCCCTGCTCACGCTGTCTCTTTCTCTCTCCTAGAAATAAGTAAAACATTTAAAAAAAAATTAACAAAAAAAAATAGTACATAGTCCCATGTACCCTTCATCCCTACTGGTGGTATCTTATATAACTGGAATACATTATTTCGATCTAGAAATTGACATTAGAACAACAGTATTAACGGGGCTGTGGTCTTACCATTTTTCCCTGCATTCGTGTGTGTGTGTGTGTGTGTGTGAGAGAGAGAGAGAGAGAGAGAGAGAGACTGCAGTTGTATTGTACACACTCACTCATGTAACCACTATCAAACAAGATCCCTTGTTTGTTTCGGAGTGCTTTCACATCTGTCTCATTAGATACTTCCAGTGATTTTGTGACATAAAGGCTGTTGTTATACATACTTACAGATAAAGAATTGAAGGTTAGCAAAGAGTGAACAATATGATTTAACACAATATGCCTTGGCGGGTATGGAACTAAGACAGACCCACCCCTGTGTTTTGGTGCCTGGCCCTGTACTTTTCTTCACCTCCACTATTTCCCAGTTTTTCTAGTGCCTTGCACACAGGTTTTCACATCACTGCCTCAGAAATGATGCTGCCACCTGCTCCCCTGGGCACATTTACATCTGCCCATGTTGGAGAGGTGTGTGGTGTGTACCGATGGTAGCAGGTCACAAGCCTGACGCTGCTAGAGACCCATGTCCAAGTAAGTTCATCTCATTGGTGTTTGGAAAAAATTAAGGTGCTAAATATTGTTTCCAAAAAATGACTAATTTTTTTTCTGTTCTTTGAGGAAGAATGTGTTTCCTTATATTTCTCAAATTCCAGTAGTACTTTATTTATTCAACTGTTATATGTGGATGCCAGGGACTGTTATAAGCACTGAGGTGCAGCTGTGGACCTAACACACAAGCCCTCCTCCGCCGTCTCAGGGGCTCCCCTTCATCTTTCTCTCTTGCACGTGCGAGAATAAGCTGTCACGGCAGATCTCCAGCAGCAGCTTTCTGTTGCTCTGAAGACGTTATTTATCTTAGTCATCACTGCGTTATTGTAACAGCAGGAGCATCTGGGACTCCCCAGGAAATGAGGGAATTTGGGCATAAGATTTAAGAATTGGGGTTGTAGACCTGGGAGCCTGTCTGCCACAGTGAGGTGGAAAATTAGCAAATGGTAGATGTGTGCACATCCCTGAGAGACCAAGCTGAGGCATGTAGTAACTGTTTTCATGGAGTGTAATTACAGGTGATACTTATTTTATTCTTTTTTCCTAATCTGTATTTTCTGATATTTTACATTGTAACCATGTAACTTTCTATAAGACAAATACATTACTTAAAACAAATCACAAAGAACAAATCAAATTGTACTTTTTATTCAGACAGTTTTCTCAAGTAAAATAATTTTAAATTTTATTCATGCATTCATGGCTTCATTTAAAAAATATAGACCCTGCATGCCAGAGACTGTTCTTAGTACTGCTGTCATAGGCACAGATAAGGGGTACTGTTCCTGTGGTCATGGAGTGTGAGGGTTAAAGCCGTAAAAGATGGCCTTTTTCTTTTACGGCTTTAACCCTCACACTCCATGACCACAGGAACAGTACCCTTATCTGTGGTTTATCTATACCATGGAATACTACATGGCAATGAGAAACAATGAAATCTGGCCATGTGTAGCAACATGGATGGACCTTGAGGGTGTTATGCTGAGCGAAATAAGTCAGGCAGAGAAAGACAAATATCATATGTGTGCACGTATAGGAGGATTAGGAGGAGCTTAACAGAGGACCAAGGGGGAGAAGAAGGGCGGAAATGGTGGGGGAAAGGGGGAGAGGCAAACCATGAGAGACTCTTGAATGCTGACAAAAACTGAGGACTGGCGGATGTGGGGGGGAGGAGGGGTGGGCATGGAGGAGGGCACTTGTGGGGATGAGCACTGGGTGTTATGTGGAAACTAATTTGACAATAAACTATTTGCAAAAAAAAAATTAAATTAAATTAAAAAAAAAAAAAAAAAAAAAAAGATGGCCTTACAGGTAGCATGCTGTTAGAGCTGAACCCACCAAACATGAAAGCACAAAAATGGCTACGGATGGTTTTTTTTTAATGTTTTATTTATTTCTAGGAGAGAGAGAGAGACAGCATGAGCAGGGGAGGGTCAGAGAGAGAGGGAATCAGACTCCGAAATAGGCTCCAGGCTCTGAGCTGGCAGTCACCACAGAGCCCGACGCGGGGCTCGAACCCACGAACCACGAGATCATGACCTAAGCGAAAGTCGGACGCTTAACCGACTAAGCCACCCAGGCGCCCCAGCTGCTGATGGTTTTTAACAGTTTAATTTGTTATGGGACTTTGAAATTTTAAATGGGCATTTTATTGAAGCTTTTCACATACTTCTCTTAGGCTTTGCAATGATGCTGAGGTGAGGGTAGTACCTCTTTGAAGATCTTATCGATGACCAATTACTGCAGTGGTCACTTGATGTGTATTATCTTGGCTGATCCTCACCACAGCCCTGAGATGTGTTCTGGTATCCCCACATTAAAGATACGGAATCTGAAGGCCCAGATTCACTCAGGAGTTAGGCTGTGTCTCCGTGTGAAACTAAGCAGCTCATGTGTTTCTGGGTCCAGAATCATGCTACCACAGATCTCTTTGGTTACTTTTCAGACCCTCCCCATGTCAGTGCCTAATAAACCTTCTAAACAAAATTGGGATGTAAATTAGATGTGTTTGCAGCAGATTGTATTTTCAAATAAAGCTCTGATGGTATTAGTGAATTACAGCATTTCTACTTCAGATCCTAATTTGCCGGTTTTGAATATTTTACAGAGACCCAATAATTGCAAAACAGCTCTTTGGCAGCTGTTTTCTGGAATTCTAAAAGAGGTGGATAAACACAAGACCATGTCTGAAAAAAACATCATTCCTCAGAAGTTGCTCCAGGACTTCAATCATTTTCTTAACACCACTTACTCTTTCTTTCCACCTTTTGTCTCTTGTATCCAGGTAAGAGTCCACATGTGTGCTTCATGAACATGCCTTATCATGCATGACATGACTGTGTCCTGATAACTTCGTTTGCTCCACAGGCCGGAGCACAAAGTGTTTCACAGTTTAGATGTATTCTCTATGATTCCCTCTTCTCTGAGGAGGTAGAATTTATTTGCAGTTTTGTTAAAAAAACAAACTTATAGGGGTGCCTGGGTGGCTAAGCCTCCAGCTTCAGCTTAGGTCACGATCTCACAGTTCATGGGTTTGAGCCCTGCATCAGGCTCTGTGCTGACAACTCGGAGCCTGGAGCCTGCTTCAGATTCTGTGTCCACTCCTCTCTCTACCTCTCCCCTGCTCATGCTCTGTCTCTCTCTCTAAAAATAAACATTAAAAAAAAAAAGGTTATATATGACAGGATAATTAGAAATCAGCTTTGGTGTACAAGTGTTCTGATCTTTAATACGCCAGTCCCTTTCATGTTTTGATTAAATCCTGTATGTTGTTAGTAGTTTTTCCTTATGTACTATTTCCCCAAATTATTTCCTGCCTCATGAGAGCCTTTAAGAGATGTTGACTGAGCACATTCCTTGACTTTGTTTTAAGTTGTGCGGAGAGCGAGTGATGGAAGAGGCACAAATCTCTGTCCTCCTAGAATTATTGTGGGCGACAGATGATAAACAGACAACACAGGAGATAACATAATACAGTACTCAGTGTCCTAGAACTCGAGTACTACAGAAGTACTGAAATAATATAGGGTAGTAATGAAGCAGGGAGGGAGACAGCCTCTTGATCAGGGTGGCTGTGTACCGTGATGATGTTTTAGGTGGAGTGGTCAGAGGACATTCTAAGGCAATAAATCCAGTTTGAGCAGTTGTTAATATAGGCATACCTTCAGTTACTACTTAAGCATGCTTGTGGAAGGCTACTTTTTCCATGTAAGAAGTGTTTGCTTTGTCATTCAAAACACAATCATTACAGATTCCCCAATGGAAAACCTTTTTTAAAAACTTTCTTAAGTTTATTTATTTTGAGAGCTTATTATTTGAGCCACCCAGGTGCTCCTAATGGAACATCTTTTCAATTCATTTTAATATTTTTGTAACTAGTAACATCCCTGGAGTAGTTCTTGGGGTGCCTGGGTGGTTCAGTCAGTTAAGCATCTGACTCTTGATTTTGGCTCCGATATGACTGAGCCCTGTATCAGGCTCTGCACTGAAGGCATGGAGCCTGCTGGGGAGTCTCTTCTTCTCTCTCTGCCCCTCCTAGCTTCATGCTCTCTCTCTCTCTCAAAATAAACAAGTAAACTTTAAATAAAATATATGTTATTTGATATTATTTATCAGTAGTTTTGGTTTCCAAACTAATTGGGTAATTATTCCCCGAGATGGAATACTCGGTGTTCCTGGTTTGTTCTTCCTGATGTAGCACAGGACTATTAGTATAGTTTATTTTTTTATATATTCTGTTTTTATCGGTTTATAATTTACAAGTCGAATTCCTTTATTATTTTTCTCCTGGCTACACTAAAGATAAGATTTGAGAAATTGCATTGAATCAGTCAGTATTTCAAAAGAAGTTTGTCTTTACATTGTATTCTGAAGTGATTTGTTTAAGTCTGAATTCCTAGTTTTGTCCCTATATTTATTTTTAAAAGCTTGCTTTTTTCATTATTGTTTGGGAGCATCGTTAACATCATTGAGTAAATAAATGACTTCTGCTGGCTCTAGAGCTTGCAGTTTGGCATTGCCTTTGGAAAAAGCAGTATGAATGCAAGTTAGTGCTGCAGTCGGCCGCATTTGCTCTTCCAGCTGTTTGTGGCTCACTTCTGAAACTACAGTTGCTTTCCCTCTCTCCATGACATTGTAGCACATTTGGCATGGCATTTCTGTGACTTCTTGTTCTAGCAAGACAGAGTATCTCTCTGAGATACCACTGCTCCACCAGGACATCCCAGAATGAGTTTCTTGTCTGTCGTGTATCCTGTATTTGTCAGACTGTCCTGACTCTATCCCAGTCAGTGACTGGCAAACAGATGTTAGTTTGGTGCCCTACATTCATGCTATTCATTGCTTGTTTGAACTTTATATGAAATTCCAACTTTCTTGGGGCTCCTGGGTGGCTCACTTGGTTGGGCATCTAACTTCAGCTCAGGTCATGATCTGGCTTGTGAGTTTGAACCTTGCATTGGGCTCTGCACTGACAGTGTGGATCCTGCTTGGGATGATTTCTCTCTCTTTTTCGCTCTCTCTCCCTCTCTCTCTCTCTCAAAATAGATAAACTTTAAAAAAACTTTTTTTTTTTTTAAATGACCAGGATTTGGGACCGAGGGAGCCCCAGGGGGGACAGCCCAGCACAGAGGCCCAACCAGGCACAGGGACCCGAGCCCAAATGCAACGGGAGCCCCCGGAAGTGCGTGTCAGACGGGCACGTGGTGTGAATGTGTTCACTTCGACCTTCCCACCGGGCCCGGGCACCAGGCAGGAGGGGTGGCTCCTCCTGGACCCAGAGCAGACCCAGGCCTACTGTGTGTGTCCTATGCCACGCGCAGCCCGTCCTCACGCTTCCGCGGCCACGTATGTGCACGAGCCTCGTGTGATAACAGGGACACACCTATAGGTGTCTCCCCCCGATGGCGTCCCTACAAGGACCCCACTGTGCAGACGGGAGCCTGGGGGGCCCTAGGAGGCATGGGGGTCGTGCTGGGTCACAGCCCTGCTCAGGAGGAGCACCCAGGTCCGAGCACACCTCTGCGCACTCAGCGCTGGGGCCCCGACTGCGCCCGGGCCTCCCGGGGGGTGTGAGTGGCTGTGCCGGTGTCCCTGTAGGGCCAGGGCACGGGGGGAGGGGAGCCCTCAGCAGGCCTGGAGGGCCTCTTGTGTGAGGAGGAAGCTTGGGAGGGGTCCCCAGGCAGTGACCTCACCTCCCTGGTCACAAAGCCCGACGGAATTCGGAACCCAGGACACCAGGCAGCCACATTCTGGACACAGCGCCCTCCTCGGCTCATTTGCTCAGACGCGTGCGTGTGAGCAGGATGTTGTGCTGTTTTCCCGTGTCCCGCTGCTGTCGGTTCAGGAGAGCCGACGGTGGCAATGCTTCCCGACCCTGGAGACCGTGGGGAGGATCTTGGCCAGGTCGCCTCAGGTCCCTAACCCGGAGGAGCGCAAAGGTAAATCAGGGAGACCCAGAGCCAGCCAGTCCAGCCGACACTGCTGTGATGTGACATGTGCAACCCCAGGTCCCCTCCCGTGTGTGTGTGTGTGTGTGTGAGTTTGTGTGTGTGTGAGCATGCGTGTGAGTGTCTGTGCGCATGTTGGGGGGGTCATGGTGGAGGGTCCACGTGAGCAGGGGCAGGCTGATGAGGGGTCAGATGCCTGGTGGGCGGGTCATGCTCACAGCCTAGGTCAAGGTTGGCTGGAGGGACAGGTGTGCCGGGAGCCCCTGGTCCCCAGGGTCACCCCGAGCCCTACAGGGGCATGTCACTGTGTGCGGGGGGCAGGACTGTGCACACGCAGGTCTCTGTCCGATGTGGGGACAGCAGGGGGAGGGGGAAGGACACTGAGGAGGGCGGGGCGGGGCTGTGATGCCTCCGGCCCACTGCGGGTCCCTGTCTTCACAGAGAACCGACGACATTGGGAGGCGGCTGGCAGAGTCCCGACTCGACCCCCATGCGGAGGTGGGTGTGTGCCTTGTCGCCCAGGAGGGCCACCGTGGACTCGGTGAGACAGCAGCCGCACGGAGGTGTCCAGCATCGGGGCCTGGGGATCGCCTGAGGCCTTCGTCCCCGCGGGGCGCCTCTGCAGGGTCCTGCTTCCCCTGTCCTTGCTCAGGACCAGGAGCCCCGGAGGCCGAGCCCGAGGGGGGAGAGGCTGGGGTGGGGGCTGTGGGTGTGGGGACCCGGTCGGTGCAGGGCCGCCCAGGGAGGAGTCCCCAGGGGCTGGGGTGGGGCCAGGAGTCTGCAGGGGGAGGAGGACCGGGGGAGGGGTCCTGGCTATGGCTTCTCTGGGAGGCTGGGTGGGGGTTCGTGTCCCTGCAGAGGCTCCTGGAGGGGTAGGCACGGCGGCGGGGGGGGACAGGCGTCCTGCCTCCTGTCACCCTGAGGACGTGCACCCACTCCTGCCATCGCTGTTTGCTTCTGCAGAGTCAGGTGCAGGAGCCCGAGGCGGTGCGGCTCCAGAGCCTGACCCGGTAGCGTCCGGGGCTCCGCACACTCCGCAAGCAGGAGCGAGTCCCGCGGGGGCCCCGCTGTCCGCAGGTGACCCTGGGGCTGTGCAGGGACCAGGGGCGCCAGAGGGGGACAACCCGGTCCTGCTGCTGCCCCTGCGGCTACTCCTCCCCCTGTGGCTGCTCCTCCATCCGCAGCTGCTCCTCCACCCGCAGCTGCTCCTCCTCCCTCAGCCGCTCCTCCACCCATGGCTGCTCGTCCACTCTCAGGTGCTCCTCCACCCGAGGCGGCTCCTCCACCCCCGGATGCTCCACCAAACGCGGCTGCTCCCCCACCCGCAGCTGCTCCCCTGCAGGAAGAGGCGGCTCCTCCACCCCCGGATGCTCCTCCAATCGTGGCTGCTCCTCCACCCCAGGATGCTCCTCCACTAAGTGCTGCCTCTCCCACCCCGGATGCTCCCCAATCGCGGCTGCTCCTCCACCCACAGCTGCTCCCTGTGCAGGAAGAGGCGGCTCGCCCATCGCCCGCTGCTCCTCCACCCGAGGCGGTTACTCCACCCCCAGATGGTCCTCCCAAACGCGCGGCTACCCCTCTCCACCCCTCGGCTGCTCCTCCACCCGCAGCTGCTCCCCTGCAGGAAAGGGCGGCTCGTCCACCGCCTGCTGCTGCTCCACCCGAGGCGGTTACTCCACCCCTGGATGCTCCTTCAAACGCGGCTGCTCCTCCACCCCCGAATGCTCCACTGCATGAAGAGGCGGCTCGTCCATCGTCCGCTGCTCCTCCACCCGAGGCGGTTACTCCACCCCCGGATGCTCCTCCAAACGCGGCTGCTCCCCCACCCGCAGCTGCTCCCCTGGAGGAAGAGGCGACTCGTCGACCCTCCGATTCTCCTCCACCGGCGGTTGCTCGTCCACCCTCCGCTGCCTCTCCACCGGCGGGTGCTCGTCCACCCTCCACTGATCCTCCACCCGAGGCGGCTCCTCCACCCCCGGATGCTCCTCCAAACGCCGCTGCTCCCCCACCCGCAGCTGTTCCTCTGCAGGAAGAGGGGGGTCGTCCACCGAGCGCTGCTCCTCCACCCAAGGCGGCTCCTCCACCCACAGATGCTCCTCCAAACGCGGCTGCTCCTCCACCCGCAGCTGCTCCCCTGCAGGAAGAGGCGGCTCGTCCACCGTCCGGTTCTCCTCCACCCGAGGCGGCTCCTCCACCCCCGGATGCTCCTCCAAACGCGGCTGCTCCTCCACCCGAGGCTGCTCCTCCATCCCCGGATGCTCCTCCAAACGCGGCTGATCCTCCACCCCAGGATGGTCTTCCAAACGCGGCTGCTCCCACACCCGCAGCTGCTCCCCTGAGGGAAGAGGCGGCTCGTCCACCCTCCGCTGCACCTCCACCCGAGGCGGCTCTTCCACCCGCGGATGCTCCTCCAAACGCGGCTGCTCCTCCACCCAAAGCGGCTCCTCCACCCCCGGATGCTCCTCCAAACGCGGCTGCTCCTCCACCCGCAGCTGCTCCCCTGCAGGAAGAGGCGGCTCGTCCACCGTCCGCAGCTCCTCCACCCGAGGCGGCTCTTCCACACCCGGATGCTCCTCCAAACGCGGCTGCTCCCCCACACGCAGCTGCTCCCCTGCAGGAAGAGGCGGCTCGTCCACCCTCCGCTTATCCACCGGCGGCTGCTCGTCCACCCCCAGATGCTCCTCCACCCGAGGCGGCTCCTCCACCCCCGTATGCTCCTCCAAACGCGACTGCTCCTCCACCGCCGGATGCTCCTCCAAACGCGGCTGTTCCTCCACCCGCTGCTGCTCCCCTGCAGGAAGAGGCGGCTCGTCCACCGTCCGCTGCACCTCCACCCGAGGGGGCTCCTCCACCCCCAGATGCTCCTCCAAACGCGGCTGATCCTCCACCCAAGGCGGCTCCTCCACCCAAGGATGCTCGTCCAAACGCGGCTGCTCTTCCACCCGCAGCTGCTCCCCTGCAGGAAGAGGCGGCTCGTCCACCATCCGATGCTCCTCCACCCGAGGCGGCTCCTCCACCCCCGGATGCCCCCACCCGCAACTGCTTCCCTGCAGGAAGAGGTGGCTCTTCCACCCTCCTCGCTGCACTCCACCAGGCAGCCTTCCCACCTGGCTGATGCCCTCTAAACGCGGCTGCTCCTCCACCCAAGGCGGCCTCCACCCCGGATGCTCACACGAAATGCGGCTGCTCACCCACCCGCAGCTGCTCCTCTGCAGGAAGAGGCGGCCTGGCCCACCGTCTGCTGCCTGCTCTCCACCCAGGCGCCCCTCCATCCCCCCGGATGCTCCTTCACCGGCGCGTTCCACTCCCGGATGCACCTCCACCCGAGGCGGCTCCTCCATCCCCGGATGCTCCTCCAAACGCGGCTGATCCTCCACCCCAGGATGGTCTTCCAAACGCGGCTGCTCCCACACCCGCAGCTGCTCCCCTGAGGGAAGAGGCGGCTCGTCCACCGTCCGCTGCACCTCCAACCGAGGCGGGTCTTCCTCCCGCGGATGCTCCTCCAAACGCGGCTGCTCCCCCACCCGCAGCTGCTCCCCTGAGGGAAGAGGCGGCTCGTCCACCCTCTGCTGCTCCTCCATCCGAGGCGGCTCCTCCACCCCCGGATGCTCCTCCAAACGCGGCTGCTCCTCCACCCGCTGATGCTCCCCTGCAGGAAGAGGCGGCTCGTCCACCGTCCGCTGCTCCTCCACCCGAGGCGGCTCCTCCACCCCGGGATGCTCCTCCAAACGCGGCTGCTCCCCCAACCGCAGCTGCTCTCCTGCAGGAAGAGGCAGTTCTTCCTCCCGCGGCCGCTCCTCCACCGGCGGCTGCTCGTCCACCCTCCGCTGCCCCTCCACCGGCGGCTGCTCGTCCACCCTCCGCCGCTCCTCCACCGGCGGCTGCTCGTCCACCCTCCGCTGCGCCTCCACCCGAGGCGGCTCCTCCACCCCCAGATGCTCCTCCAAACGCGGCTGCTCCCCCAACTGCAGCTGCTCCCCTGCAGGAAGAGGCGGCTCTTCCTCCCGCGGCCGCTCCTCCACCGGCGGCTGCTCCTCCCTCCTCGGGTGCTTCTCCACCGGCGGCTGCTCCTGCACCAGTGGCTGCTAGCCCACCCGCAGCCGCTCCTCCACCCATGGCTGTTCCTCCTCCTGCCCCTCCGCCCCCGACCCCAGTGAATCCCCCACCTCCTGCCCCTGCAGGGGCGCCATCACCGAAGGGTGACCCTGAAGACCTGAGCCCGGAGCCCTGTGCCGCTCCCTCCCCCGCTCTCCACGTCCCAGAGGAGCCTCTCCTCCTTTTTCCCCTCATGTCTTTCCTCATCTGTTTTTTAATTCTTTATGTTTTCCCCGTTTTGTGGACAGTCATTAATTTTCATTAAATCATTAAATCATTAAATCATTTACATTTTACTTCGTACTTCGTACAACTCCTGAGCACTGACTGCACCCACAGCGCTGGGCGACCAGCCACAGGATACTGTGCAGAGGATCTCTGTCCCCAAGGGACACCGCGTCCCCGAAGCCCTCACTCCCCACTCGTCCCTTGTCCCGGCCCTGGGAGCCCCTCATCTGCGTTCTCTCTGTTCCGGTACCTTCTCCGGATGTTTCCTATCAATGAAATCATGCAAAAGGTGCCTTCTGTCAGCAAACATATTTTAACATGGGACACAATAATTCTTGTGTGTGATTTTTGAGACAAAAGTTTTCCTATTTGATATTGAAATCCCAGATGGCTAAAGATTCGATGTGCAAAACGAGGCCTTTGTGGTGAAAATGGGCTCCATCTTGGGGTGGAGACCCAGTTCGTCCTGGGCCACGTCAGCCTGACGCCAGACAGGACACGGCTGGTCCTCCTGTGGCCCGAAGAGAAGCAGGGAAATGCAGGAATGGGGACGGACGCCCCACAGAGGGGAAAGCCGTCCTCACAAGCCCAGGCCAGAGAAAGGGTTCCCAGGCCTCTGGGCCAGAAAAGGCTCCAAAGCCAATGCATTCACAGGGATGACGACCAAACACCCGCACATCCAGCGGGAGGCGACCCCCATGGGGAGCAGGTGTCAGAGATGCGGGACGTCCCCGGAAGGACTCAGGCTAATGAAATCCCATGGGGGCAGCGCTGGTCACCTTCAGATGGGCAGGCTCATGATCTGGGCACTGGCATCCCAGGTGACCATGTGAGAAAGCACAAGCCCCAGCAGATTCCCAGCGAGAAGTCCTCGCCCTGCAGGGGACTGACCCGATGGCCCAGGACTGGGAGGGCCCACTGAGCCCAGGGTGGGACCCTCCCCTGGCACTGTGCCCCGTCCCAGGGGGTCTGTCAGCTCTGCTCCCCTGAGTCCAGAGAGGCCTCACGGCTGGTGGGTGGGGACCCCAGGAAGAGAGACCCTGAGTTCCAGGACCCCGAGATGTAGGCCTGTGATTAGGACAAGCCAAAGTCAACGAGAGGGGGTTCCTGACCTAGCTTGCTTCCGAACCACCCAGATGTGCTTATTGGCCTCTGTTTCCCCATCTATGACACGGGGAGATAACAGGCCTTCTTGATGGGACGCTGGATTCTCTGAGAGATAAGGTGGAGTCACGGCCTGGTGCCTGGAGGACATCAAGAGCCACGGGACCCGCTGTCACCGGCTCCTCCGGGGCCCAGGGTCCAGGACACCTCTCCTTAGCCTGAGCCTGCCGTCCTGCTCCCGGGAACATTCAGCACTGTCTGGGGAGCAGGTGGAGACGACCCAGGGTGTCAGCAGGTCCCATGTGAAGGAAGGTCAGCACTGGAAGCACACAAGGACGTGTCCCGTGTCACCTTCCAGGGCCCAGGCTGGGACGCCCTCTGACCCGAGCCTCTGGCCTGACCTGGTGTGTGGACCCGGCTTCTGGGGTTTCACTCCCTCCCTCATTCACTCCGTCTTTCTCTGCCTCCTTCCCTCATTCAGCCGCGATCTCAGGTCCCTGCAGTGGGCCAAGCACCGTGCCCTCATCCGTGAGCACGACCCGACGGGGTCCCCCCACGTGGCACTTCTTTTGCAGGCTCTGAAGCTTCCTGCGCTGTGGCCCTTCTAGCGAGTCTGGGAGGCAGGCGTCGGTCTGCCCAGTCCCAGCAGGGAAGCGCGAATCCAGAAGTTCCAAACGACCTGCCCCAAGTGCCTACGTGTGGAGCCTGGACAGACGGTAGTCCCTGAGCAGAGGAGGACTAGGGGCCAGGGAGCTCGAGGGAGAACGAGTCCAGGGAGCCCGGAGGAGGAGGGGAGCCCCGTGGTGGGCCGGCGCTCAGGCCAGGAGACCCGGTCCTTCCCTGACCGGCTTTCCCCAGGTGCTGGAGGTCGTCGGGGTGTCCGTGTCCCCCGGTGGCAGGCTGGCCCTGGCTGGAGGGAGACAGGCCCCCATGGGGCAGGGCAGATCCCTCAGGCAGAGCAGAGTGTCCCAGGCGGCCCCCAGGGGCAGGTGGACTCTGGCCACCCCTGGGGGCATCACCGGGACAGCAGTGCTGCAGCGGGGTCCTCATTCACGCCCCCTCCTCTGCCCCAGCAAAAGCTTGCCTGCATGGCGTTTATCCCCCAAACATGAAGTCTGGGCCAGGGCCACCCTCTTCAAGCCCTCTCCCCTGACTCTTTCCACCCACCTCGAGTTACAAAAAACGGCCCGTATTTCCGGCGGTGCTGGGTGCACAGAGACGTTTGTGTTTCTGGCCCACGCTGTGAGACGCTAGCATTTTAAAGATGTCAGGGCTCTGCTTCAGAAGCGGCAGGAATCCGAGGACCCCCGACAGCTTTCTGAATCCTGCCTCTGTGCTTTGCCGCACCCGTCCAACCGGCTCTGCTCACAGACTCTGCAGGCCACCGACCCAGTCTTGGATCCTCAGATCTCCGAGGTGATGTGCCTTCCAAAAGCAATCTGGGTGGGGTGACCTGACCCGCGGAGCCAATCCTCCTCCCCGAGCACGAGGACAACCCTGAATGAGGGGCTGAGAACAGCCAGCTCAGGGTTCTGGGAAGAGAACAGAGACACAGGGGCACAGAGGAGCATCGGAAGGTCAGGTCGGAAGGGGGAGTCTCCGGTGTACAGAGCTGGGCATCCCCCGCTCGTAAGAACTTCCCGAGACAGGAGCCATCTCCGTGGCAGCTGAGGTGGGAGGTCAACTTTACCGCTGCGGGAGGTTCGATCGAATTGCAGACCAGCGTACTCGGGCAAGACCAGAGAGGGCCCTGGCAATCACCTCACTCCTAGCTCAGCGTGAAGCCTCACACACATGCAGAGGAGACATGAGAAGGTTGGGAAAGACACACATCAAGGGCAGATTTGTAAATGGCCAGAACTCAAAATGTGCTTCCAAACCAGCACCCAGAGTCACTGGCAAGAAACAGAAGCCTCCCAGACTGAAGGGGTTCAGGCCCAACCTCAGCAAGAACTCACCAGCCACAGGAAGCCAGAATTCAGAGTAAATACAGAATTCACGTAGACCATGTTTAAAGAACTAAAGGAGAAGGGTGTCTGGGTGGCTCAGTTAAATGCCTGACTTCAGCTCCGGTCGTGATCTCCCAGTTCATGGGTTTGAGCACCCCCTCCCCCACCCCATCGAGTTCTGTCTCTGTCTCTCTGCCCCTCCCCTGCTCATGTTCTGTCTCTCTCTCTCTCTCTCAAAAATGAATAAACATTAAAAAAATTTTAAAGAGCTAAAGGAAAGTATGTGGATAATGACTTATGGAATAGAGAAAATAAAGACACAGAAATGATAAAAGAGAACCTAATGGAATCTCTGCAGTTGAAAAGTACTGCTGCTTCTGTGGAAGATTTTCTGGGAGAGCTCAACAGTATATCTGAGATGGCTGAGAAAGGAATCCACAAACTCAGCAAACTGAAGACGATCAAGATAAATCATCCAATCTGAAGAGCAGGAAAAAATGGAGAAAAAGGATCAGAGCCTTCAGGCTGTGTGACTCAATCAGGCATAACCATACTCACAACCCGATAGAAGGGAGGAAGAGGGGGCAGAGCCAAGTATCTATTTAATACAAAAGATGGCAGTAAACAACACAAGACGTATAGAAAACAGATAGTGAAAGGGCAGACCTAAGTCCAACCATCTCTAGAGTTCCACTAAATGTAAATGGATTAAACATTTCAATCAAAAGACAGATACTGTCAGACTAGATGGAAAACACCATCCTGCTCTGTGATCTAGAAGAGAAATGCTTCAGATTTGACACACAAGTAGGAAAAAGCAATGACGGAAAAAGGGACACCATGTGAACAGTGACCATGAGAGCTGGAGAAGGTCTCTTAGAATTAGAAAAATAGACTTGAAGACAAGAGAAATATTTACTAGGCACCAAGAGGGATATTTCATAGCAAATGGAGGCTTGATTCTTTAAGAAGACAAAATAGTTATAAATGTCCATGCATTTCACACCAGGGTCTTCCAAACGCATGACGGCTCTTGCTGGTGCATGATGACAAAACAAGAGCAGCAGCAGCAGTAGCAGCAGCAGCAACAAGCACCAAAGCCAAAACCAAAATTGAGAAAAGAGACTTAAGCTTCCAGTTGGAAAGGAAGAAACAAAATGGTCTTTCTTCACATACAACTGATTCTCTCTGTAGAGGATCCTAGGGAATCAACAGCAAGGAACTATAAAAATCAATAAATTAGCTCGCAGTGTCAGGACAGAAGATCACCACATATACTCCCGTTGTGTTTCTGTATACCAGCTTTGGACAATCTGTAATGAAAGCAAGAAGACCATTCCAGCTGCGATATTCCCCCAAAGAGTAACATGCTTAGGAATAAATTTAAAGAAAGAAGTGCAAGACTTGCTCATTGACCTAGAAGCCGTTGCTGAGAGAGCTCAGGTGTTGGAAGTAGATGGACAGTCCACGCTCTTGGACTGGAAGACTCAGTATTGTCAGTAAATAGATAGATTTAATTCAATCAACCATAGATTTAATCCAAATCAATACATGGATTCAATTCAATCACTGAGAAAATCCAAGTGGGATTTTGGTGGGATGTTTTTGGAAATATACAAGCTGATCTTGAAATTTATGGAAATGCAAGGGATCCAAATAGCCAAAATAATCTGAAAAAAGAACAGTGCTGGAGGCCTCATACCTCTCATTTAAAAAGTACCATAAAACAACAGCAATCAGGATAGTCTGATGCTGTCATAAGGATAGACATATAGATCGATGGAATCCCTTGGAGAGCATAGAAAGAAGCCCAACTATTGACGGCTAATTGATTCTGACAAGGCACCAGGGCAATTCGATGGCGAAGGGGAACATCTCCTACTAATTCTGCTGGGATCATGGTGTAATCACGTGCAGAAAGATTAATTTTAGCCTGCACTTCACAACAAATGAAAAAACTAACTCAGGATAGAGTGTAAATATAAATGGGAGAGCTGAAGCTATAAAACTTCAAGAAGAAAACCCAGGAGAAAATCTTGCTGACCTTGCGTTAGTCAGACTTCTTAGATATACACCAAGATATCCATTTAAAACAAGATAAATTGGACTTTATCAAAATTAAGAACTTTTATGAATCAAAAAGCACCATTGCATCCAAAATATATAAAGAACTCTTGAATCATCATCATCATCGTTGTCATCATTGTCATCATCATCATGGAGGAAGCAGAGGAGAAGATGGAGAAAAAGGAGAATGAGGAGAAGGAAAAGATGGAGGAGAAAATGGAGGGGGAGATGATGGAGGAGGAGATGATGGAGGAGGAGATGATGGAGGAGGAGATGATGGAGGAGGAGGAGAGAAGATGGAGAAGGAAATGACGGAGGAGGAGATGACGGAGAAGGAGATGATGGAGAGGAGATGATGTAGAAGGAGATGATGGAGGAGGAGGAGATGACAGAGAAGGAGATGATGGAGGAGGAAGAGAGGACAGAGAAGGAGATGATGGAGGAAGAGGAGATGACGGAGGAGGAGATGACGAAGGAGATGATGGAGGAGGAGGAGATGGAGAAGGAGATGATGGAAAAGGAGATGATGGAGAAGGAGATGATGGAGGAGGAGGAGATGACAGAGAAGGAGATGGTGGAGGAGGAGGAGATGATGGAGAGGAGATGATGGAGGAGGAGATGACAGAGAAGGAGAGGATGGAGAAGGAGGAGATGGAGAAAACAGAGATGGAAGAGAAGGAGAAGAAGGAGACAGAGAAAATGGAGAAGAAGGAGAAGATGGAGGCAGGGGAGATGGAGAACAGCAGGAGGAGGAGGACGAAGAAGAAGAAGGAGGAGGAGGAGGAGGAGGAGGGGAAGAGGATGTGGGGCTCGAACCCACAAACTGTGAGATCAAGACCCAAGCCCAAACCAAGAGTCTGATGGTTAACCGACTGAGTCATTTAGGCGCCCCTACATTTCTTAGGTTCTAACTCAGGAGGGACGACTATTTCCCCGTATAGGGCCAGACGGTAAAGTCACAGGCTTAACATCTGCCCATATGGTCTGTAGAAATTACTCAACTATGCCACTATAGTGCCACAGAAATTTCTGTAGCTGCAGAAAATACACAAGTGAAGAGGCATGATGAAAGCAGGCAAAGGGCTGGACTTGGACCCTGGAGTTCTTTTCACTGGACAACTCTACTTACACAAGGGAACCTGAGCATTTCATCATTAAATTAAGATGCAAGACTGTTAACAGTTTGTTATGTACAATAGCAAAAAACTGCAAACATCCTAAATGTCTGACTAGTTAACTAAATGATGGAACAGGCATGCAAAAGAATGGTACTCATTCATTAAAAATGATGTTAAGTGTATTTATCATCACAGTTGACGTTAATACCATATTTTTAATTAACCCCCACTCCCAAAAAACCCCAGCATGTTACAGTGAAACTCTATGTTCATTTTCTAAAGAAAAAAACCACATGTGTACATAAACACATACAAAATCTGTTAAAGGGAGTACGAGAAAATTTTGTGATTATTTCCTGATGATGGGTTTATGGATATTACTTTTTAAAAATTCATATCTGTATTTAAGAAAAAATGAAAAGAAAACCTTTAAAAGTAGTATTAAGGGGGAAAAAGAGAACTCTATGAAGCAAAAAATTGAACACTTACTATGTCAGATTGTCCACGGATATCTTCAAAAAGTTGCTGATATTTTAGAGCTGGTGTTTTGCCCTTTGATAAAATAAGTTTTTTCAATGCCTCAGCT
>JAESUZ010003966.1:600000-871788 GCA_017311185.1 Proteles cristata cristata
AAGAAGCCAGAGCAAGAAAATACCTTATCTGTAGAGAAGCAAGGAGAAGAATTATGCCCAACTTCTCTTTAGAGAAGCCATGCAAGTTGGTGGAGTGAAGTGAAATATTTCAAGGGTTGAGAGATGGGGAAAAAAAGAAAACACCAACCTGAATTCTGTACCCTGTGAAATAATTTTCTTCAAAAGTGAAGGTTAAATACTTTCTCAAACAAAAACAGGAAATGCCTTGCCAGTAGACCTACCTTGCAAGAAATATTAAAAGAAGTTCTTGAAAAAGAAGGAAAATGATAGAGGTTAGGACTCAGATAAAGAAAGGAAGAGGATTGGAGAAAAAAATAAGTGAAAGTAAAATAAACATTTTTTTCTTATTCTTTTTTTTTTAAAGCTGCTTGTGCAGTAGAATTACATATTGGTTTATGATGAATTAGAATTTTATGTTTTAAAGCAAGAAGGTTCTTCATCACAAACAGCTTGAGAAGCACTGATCTAGAAGACGAGATTTCCCAGGCATTACTGCTAAGCTTTTCCTCCATCATGGAGCCAAGTCAGTCTGCCACTGACCTCTCCCATGCTTGGAACTCATTCTGACCGTGGAGACCCCAACAAACTCAAGTGGAGGAATTGCCGGGGGTGGGGGTGGGGTGGGGGGTGGGGGGACCACTGTGCAAGACCCAAGAACAGGCTGAGAACTGGCTGATTCATACCTATGAATGTTCGAGATTGGGGCTGAGCGGCTCCTCTTCTCAGTACTGGGAGCACTGACATGCTGGACACCTCTTTTCTAAAAAAGTCATTAGGGAATCAACTCCTACCAATGCTTTCATTTCTCCTAGTCAAGAAATAATGTAATAATGCATGGCGACAGCAAAAGCACCATAGATATGAGTTTAAGGGAACATCTTAACGGCCCTTAGTTTAAAAAAAATGGTCTTTAATAACATGATCTATTAAAAATATCTCCTCTTAACTGCATCAAGGATTTAGTTTCTTTTTAAGAACTTTTAGAAAATGTGAGTTATGTAGCTATCTAGCTGTGGCATCGTTGGATGACTACTTTTACTTCAAAGCATGATCCTTTTAAAATCAGTATGGGTACCCCGCTCCCTTTTCTTTTTTTTTTTTATAACTACTCACCACAGTCTCAGAAACTATATCAGGCCTCATACTGATTAGAATTGATGTTTTAATTTTTAAAGACATTCTCAGCTTTAGACCTTAGCCTTCTTATCCTTGACCCCACATTCAAAAAAAAAATCTCTCTTCATTTTCTGTGGCCCATTAGAAAGGTGGTTCACAGGTGCTCCTAAAAACATTCAATCACTATCTATGTGTCTGATAAATTTGACTGGCATCCATTCAACATTTATCAAGCAATTATGTGGCAGGGACTGAGCAAAGTGCTTCGTGTAAAAGGGGTTCATGGGTTGTTTTGCGTCTAAATAATGGACGAGTATTATAATTCTCACCAAAACTAAAGGAGAAGCCAAATTAAAAGGTTGCATTTCTTGTTAGACTGTTAAGTCACTACTACTTTATAGTTATCATATTTGAGACAGTGATTACTATGAAAAGACCAAATATTAATTACATTATGGGTGCAAGAATGGCCACAGAGTAAACAATGACCAGACCATCAAATATGTGAAGACTAGAACCAAATTTTGCTCATTACTAAAACCCACCAGCATCCACTGCAGCACTACACATAGAAGGTACTCTCTCAGTTATTATCCAGAAAGCATATCACCCCAAACTTAGTGACATAAAAAAACGACCATTTAATTGTGCTCACAGATTCTGTAGGTACTGCAGGGACGGCTTGTGTCTGCCCCATGATCTCTGGAGCCTCAGCTTGGAAGAATCAAGGATGTCTGGAGATGACTCAGTGGTAATGGTGGGGAGGCCGGCATGGTCTGAGAACGTGGCCATTCACATGTGTAGGGGGGTTGATGCCAGCTCTCAGCCCAGCCAGCTAGGAGCCTACACATGGCTCTTCATGGAGCTACTTGGGTTTCCCTTCACCATGTCTATTGGATTATAAGAGTAATTGTCCCAAAAAAAGATATCAGGTGGAAGTCCTTAATGATCTAGCCTCAGAAGTCACATAGTGTTACTTCTACTGTACTCACAAACCTGCCCAGTCTCAAGAAAAGAAAGCATAAGACTGCCATCTCTGCCGGGGCGGGGAGTGGGAAGGCATCAACATCACATGATAAGAACAGCATGTTGGATGAGAGATAACATTGCAACTTCTTTTGGAAATGAAATCTGCCGCAAGGATGGAATAATCAGTGAATGACTAAATGCTATCAATAATGAACATTAGTACTTCTCTCAAATATTTGAGTTCTTTGAGAACACAGTGGGATTGTACTTTCCTACCCTTTTGAGGTTGATCAAGCCCCTATGGTTTGCTTCTGTCAATGAAATGTGCATGGAAGTGACTTGTGTGACCTACTGCAGGAAGCCTACTGTTGATCCTCGTGATTCACAGATTCTGTATTTGCAGTCACCCACTTGCTAGTATGTATTGGTAATCCCAAATCAATACTCACGGCACCTTCTTGGTCACTAGATCTGCATGTGGAGAGGAGAGCGGTGAGAAGTTACAGCCGCTAGATGCACCTGTCCCCAGCTGAGGTCCAATAAGGCCTAGCTCTACCTTCTGGCTTCAGCTCTCATACAGTAAACAAGTGTCCTTTCTGCAGTCTAGATGGTGCCGTGTTTTTCACAGTTTGGGGCTTCTTGTTGATTTTGTTGCTTAAAATGGCCCCAAACATAGTGCCGAAGTGCTGTCTTCTGTGCCTATGTGCAGCAAAGCTGGGATGTGCCTTTTGGAGAAGGTATGTGTTATATAAGCTTCATTCAAGTATGAGTGAGAGTGTTGGTTGTGAGTTCAATGTTAGTGAATCAACAATATCTATTAAATAAGGTATCTTTATACAATAGCACCTAGAGACAAGGGCCCACAGGTTCACAGGAACCTAACTCTGTATTTCCTATAGAAGCATTAGTTCAGGGACGCCTGGGTGGCTCAGTCAGTTAAGTGTCTGACTTCAGCCCAGGTCATTATCTCACAGTTCGTGAGTTCGTGCCCTGCATCGGGCTCTATGCTGACAGCTCAGAGCCCGGAGCCTGCTTCGGATTCTGTGTCTCCCTCTGTCTCTGTCCTCCCCTACTCACACTCAATCTCTCTCTCTCTGAAATAAATAAACATTAAAAAAAAATTTTTTTTTAATAGAAACAATAGTTCAGTATTCATTAATTCAATATTTATGATAACTTTATAGAACAAAGCTGTTGGCAGTAATGAGAATTGGCTGTGATTATGCCACAGGGCTCCGTAGGGCTCCCCACCCCCTCAACACCCCACCCTACCCCCATGCTGGGGTGAAGTGGAGACACCTGCTGTTAGAACTGAGCCACACTGCTCCGCCCCACATGTGCCGTAAAGCTTAAATAGAACATCTCCTTCAGTGTCATACCAACATTGGTTACATATGAGCTAATAGGGGCGCCTGGCTGGCTCAGTCAGTGCAGCATGCGACTCTTGATCTTGGAGTTGTGAGTTCGAGCCCCATGCTGGGTGTAGAGATTGCTTAAAAATCAAATCTTTATATATGAGCTAATAGAAAAATTTTATCATAATTAATCAACAAGAAAACTAGCGGGATTATTTTGACATATGGGTGTAAAACTTGAGCCTTCTGAATGTCATTAAATTCATTCTAACTGAAATCCTGTTATTTTGAAATAAATCCTTTCCTTTCCCTCCTTCTGTTCTTTTACATGACTAATTATCACCTTATAAATATAGATAACTCAGCAGAGTCACCTGCTGTTATCTTCATTAATTGTACCTTCCACACCCTATTAAATGAAAGTCTCCAAATTTAGCTTCAGTTTTTCTACAAATAAAATGTTCCCCCCCCACACTTAAAAAAGACACAGATCTGCAAAAGGTACTCTGCAGAGAAAAAGAACAACAGATTTCTTAAACAACAATGTAAATCATCTTTTTTGTCTTAAAACTTTCTGCAAAGCAAAATTATAGTCCCAACTTCGCAAAGTCACCTAAGCAGAGGCTCACATGTTATAGAAGTTAAATAGGCTGGTTTTTAAGAAACAGTTGAAACTCATTATTTAGATTTCACTAAATAATTCAAACTTAGGTTGGTATAATAACATATTTGCTGTAAACACTAGCAGGTGTCGTGCGCCCACAGGACACTGCATGCATGGTAGGGCAGGAAGGGAGAAAAGAAAAAAGGGAACATGAATTGCTTTACAAGCGGTAGAACCATACAACAGGACATTCTCCAGCAACAAAGAAGAATGAAGTACTGATACATGTTACAACATGGATGGCTCTTGAAAACATTACACTAAAAGAAAGAGGTCAGCCACAAAAGAACACATATTATATTCCGCTTATATGAAATACCCACAATAAGCAGAGCCACAGAAATAGAAAGTAACTTTAATGATCACCACCAGGGGCTGGCTTATTCTTGTGTTTTAGCTTGTTAAATATACTTTAGAAGAGAAACATAATGAGATCATCAAAGATTAATGTGTGAAGACAGGGACTCTGCTCAAGACCCTTCCCAGTGTCGAGAGGAGTGAGTACTGGGTACTGCTTTTCAGCCCCTGTTCTTGTCTGTTTCTGCCAGACAAACAGCCTCTGTGTAACTAGTGTTAAGTCCTTTTCATGGCAAATGCCTCGAGATAATTCTAGGGTAAGTCATCAGGGGGCAAGAAGGTGCAGAGAACACAAGTTTGGAAGTGAAGCTAAGTTGTATAGGGTTTCCTTTGAGAGTGATAGTATGTTCTGGAATTAGATAGCAATGATGATTGTTCACCATAGCAAAAATACTCAAAACCACTGAACTGTACGCTTCAAAATGATGAATTTTATGTTGCATGAATTGCATCTCAAAAAACTTTTTTTACGCTGGGCGCATCCAATAAGATGGCCATAAAAAGCCAGAGGATAACAATCGTTGAGGATGTGGAGAAACAGAATGCTCATGTCCGGCTGATGAAAACGTAAAAGGGTACGGCCACTTTAAAACACAGTCTGGCAGTTCTTCAAAAAGTTAAACACAGAGTTACCACTTGACTCAGCAATTCCACTCCTGGGAATTTACTCAAGAGAAATGAAAACATGTCCATACAGAGACCTATCCACAAATGTTTATTGCAGCATTATTCTTAACAGCCAAAAGTTTGAAACAATTCAAATGCCCGTCAATTGATGAAAACTATTTCCCCAATGGAATATTCTTCAGCCACAAAAAGGAATGCAGTCCTGATCCAGGCTACAACGTGGATGAAACTTGAAATATGTTGCTAAGTGGGACAATCCAGTCATAAAGGACCACATACTGTCTGCTATTGTCTGTATGTTTGCATTTCCCCAAACTCACAATCTGAAAACCACATGCTCAGTATGATGGTATTAGGAGGCAGGTGGCCTTTGGGGGATGGTTAGGTCAGGAACGCAGGCCCTTCACCAACGGGATTAGTGTCCTTATAAAAGAGGCCAGAGAAAGCTGCCTTGCACCTTCCACCTTGTGAGGACACCACCAGCAGTCTGCCCCCAGGAGAAGGGCCTCACCTAACTGGCATCCTGGTCGGCGACTTCCAGCCTCCAGAACAGTGAGAAAGAAGTTTCTGTTGTTTCTAAACCACCAGTCTGTGGTATTTTGTTACAGCAGCCTCTCAGATTAACTCACACTGCACTATTTCATTTATATGAAAGGTCAGAGCTGGCAAACCTAGAGAGACAGAGGGCAGATTAGTAGTTGCCTAGGGCTGCGGATGGGGCACTGGGGAGGGACAGCTAAAGAATATGGCGTTTGCGGGGCGCCTGGGTGGCTTAGTCGGTTAAGCGTCCGACTTTCGCTTAGGTCACGATCTCGCGGTTCGTGGGTTCGAGCCCGGCGTCGGGCTCTGTGCTGACTGCCAGCTCAGAGCCTGGAGCTTGTTTCAAATTCTGTGTCTCCCTCTCTCTCTGACCCTCCCCTGCTCATGCTGTCTCTCTCCTAGAAATAAATAAAACATTAAAAAAAATAAATATGGCGTTTGGGGGATGGGGAGAGGTGATCACAATGCTCTAAAGTTGATTGTAGTGATGCTCGCACAACTGTAAATATACTAAAAATCACTGAATGGTACACATGAAATGGGTGGATTTTATGGTATGTGATTTATATCTCAATAAATCTTAGGAAAAATAAAGAATAAATCTAACAAAACGTTTTAAAGGCACTAGTGGCACTAGAGTCCTGTGGCTGTTCCCTTCCCCCACCCCCATTTCTCTGTCCTCCTTTCACCTCCCTCTCCCCAGCCTGAAAGTTCTGGTTGGACCGACTTAGAGGTTTGGGGGGATCATTTCAGGGAAAGGTCAATAAACGAGGACACTTCAAGACGGTCTCCAGGCACGACCGGGGTCCCATCTGCCTCCTCCAGCGAGGGACCCGGATGGCTGTTTGGCACCTTGGACACCGTCCAGGTGTGAGTAGGGCCTCACGCCCCTGTCTGGGCCCCGATCCAACTCGTGCCTGGAGCCCTGGGCCCACGGGGTGCAGCAGACACAGCCAAGGTTAGGGTCGGCAGGCGCCGGCCCGCCCTCCCCCTGCAGGAGCAGGCTCCCTCCCGCCTGCGCCGAGGGCACCTCGGGTGCTGGCCCGCGCTCACGCCGCTCCCCGGGAGCAGCCGGGGCCGCAGAACCGGCTCCCAGCGCGGGCGGAGCCGCCGAGACGTTCCCGAACCGGTTCCACCAGAAACCCGAAAGCCAGCTGCTTCGTCCTCCACCGCCCCGCTCGCACTGGGGACACCTTCGCTTGCCTGCTAATTTAAAAAACAAGGGCTGGGGAGGGACTCCGAAAGGAAGCCGGGCCTAAGCGGACCCTGCAGTCCGGCCCCCGGCACTCACCCCTGCGGCACGGGGGGCGCGGCCCCGGCGGGAGCAGCCCGCGTGGGAATCGGGGCTCCGGCGGACGCAGCGCCCCCTCCCGGCCCAGGCCGGCGGGGCTCCCGCCGACTCGGGTCTCCGGCACTGCGGGGAGGAGGCACGCGCGGTGACCGCGGCCGGGGCAGCGCGGGGGCGGGGCCTCGCGGCCGGGACCGGCGGGCGCGGCGCGCGCACGCAGCGGGGCGGCCCGGAGCGACCCCTTCCCGGCCCCGCTCGCCAGCCTCTCTCCCCGGAGCGTCGGCGCCGCCCATGGCCGAGGTGCTGGAGCCGGACCTGGCGACAGCCGAGCGCGCGGCGGCCCAGGCCGTGGAGACGCCGGGCTGGACGGCGCCGGAGGACGCGGGCCCCCAGGTAGGCGCCTCCCGCGGGCGCGGAGGGTGCGGGCCAGCGCGCGCCGGCCGGTGTGCAGGGCGGCCGGCGGCTCCCACGGATTTAAGTAAAAAGTACACTTTTTAAAGTCTCCGGGGCCCCCAGCTCCGTTTCTGCCCAGACGGGGAAATTCGGTCGGTTAGCCGTAACCTATGGCTACATCTTCATTTCTCTTGAGGTTAAAAAAGAAAAAGGAATGATCAAATCCCCAAACCCGCCGAGGGACATTCTTGGCCCAGGGGACGTAACAGATGCTCGGTCTCAACGGGAGTAGAGCCGACCCCCCACCCCTGCGTGTGGGGCCGAGGCCGCCAGCGGCTCTGTGCGAGGATGGGAGCCTCGCGGTAGGGGCTCCGCCCGGTTCTAAGGAACCGGAACCAGGCGCCCATCCCCAGGACCTGCCTGGGCCCCGAGATCAAGGGAAATCCAGGTGGACCCGAGATCAAGTCATCTGTTCTGTTGCCTCTCACGTCCTGCGTTTTTAGAATTGCTTCCCAAGTTTCCTCTGTTTTATTTTAGCCCGGAAGTTACGAGGTCCGACATTATGGACCCGCCAAATGGGTCAGCACTTCCGTTGAGTCTATGGACTGGGATTCAGCCATCCAAACTGGTTTTACAAAGCTGAGCAGCTACGTTCAAGGCAAAAATGAGAAAGGTGAAGACAGTTTACCTTATTATCGTATATATTGTCGAGTCCCCTGGCTTATTCTTGCGTTTTAGATTACTAAAGAAATATACTTTAGAATAGAAACGTAATGAGATCATGAAAGACGATGTGTGAAGACAGGGACTCTGCTCAGGACCCTTCCCAGTGTCGAGAGGAGTGAGTACTGGGTAGTGCTTTTCAGCCCCTGTTCTTGCCTGTTTCTGCTGGATGAACTGGGCCTCTGTGTAACTAGTGTTAAGTCCTTTTCATGGCTAATATTTCAAGATAATTCTAGGGTAAGAGTCATCAGGAGGCAGAAGGTGCAAAGAACACAAGATCTAGGGTTGTGGCTCTGATGTTATTTATATTTTAACAGGTCACTTAGTCAATGGGATCTCAGTCTGAATTGTAAAACATGACAGATAGACTGGACTATATGATCTCTAATTTTCCCTTCTATCCCTAAAACTAGAATTAATTAACCGTAAATGTTAATAGTACAGAAAGTGTTTAATATGGCCTATGGATAATTGAATCATTTGCCTTTATTTTTTTAAATATTTTGAAAGAGAGTGCATGAGTGAGTACGGGTGGAGGAGGGGTAGGGAGAGAGAGAAAGAGAGAGAGAGAAACCCAGACAGACTGCACATAGTCAGTGCAGAGCCTGACATGGGCTCAAACTCACAAAATGTGAGGTCATGGCCTGAGCTAAAATCAAGAGTTTGACACTTAACCGACCGAGCCACGTAGGCGCCCCTTGCCCTTCTTTTTCAAAGATGAAAAGTATCTTAAAGGTAAATGTTATGTCAGTAGCATAAGGTAAGTCAGGTAACTCAGATCAAAAAAATCATAGATCCAGCTTTTAGAAGTAGTCATACATACCCTAACTCTGCTTTCAAGGTCTTTTCACGGTATTTAAATTCATTATTTTATGGTCCAGAGATGAAAATAAAGATGACAGCCCCTGTGACAAGCTACGTGGAGCCTGGTCCAGGCCCTTTTAGCGAGTCTACCATTACCGTCTCCCTGTACCTCCCCTCTGAACAGCAACCTGATCCGCCCCGGCCTTCAGAGTCAGATGTCTTCATTGAAGACAGAGCAGAAATGACCGTGTTCGTACGGTAAGTGGTAGATAATTTATAGCCCTGCGGACAGCTGGCCTTCCTTGGCTGCACTCGGTTTAGCTCCTGTGACATTTCAGTAGGCTTTTCACGCTTCCATAAGAAAGAGGTCTGATGCATTTTGCGGTGTTTTCCTACTGGCTTAGTTTTATATGTTACTGAGGGTCTCTTGTAAGACATACTCACTGCATGTAATGAAGAGTCTGTTCCAAACCTTCCACCAATAAGACACAATGTGCATCATTCTCAAAGCACCAGACGGCCCTTACCTGCCATCAAGGTAAACCTGAACGAAAATCCTAATGCACCATGCATGGTACCCCTCCTCCCGGCTTCTAGGTTCTGAGAGCCCCAAATTCTTCCCTGCGTTCTCCAGCCCAAGGGATGGTACCTGGTTCCTGCAGTTAGTGACTCTGTTAGATGAGTGGTTCCTTTGTCCTGTTTCAGGCTTCCGGTACCTGTTTGATGCATTCCTTCACTTCTCTCTGTTGAAATTTAAAAACACACGCAGAATGTGATAACAGTCTCATATTGGAGTCCCTTTCTTCCTTTCTATCCCTCTTGTCACCACCAACCACTAAAAGCATCTGTTTCTCTGTCTCTGTTTCCCTTGTACACCTTAGACCGCCACCACCTGGGAGAGTCCGCACCATCTCCTTGAAAGTGCCCGCGTCACCCTCGGCAGTGCCCTTGCATTGGTCACATGATGGCAGTCCTTGCCCGTGTGACCCCTGAAGCCTTTGTGTATTGACTAATCTATTCGCTGGATATTTATACATCCTGTGAAGTCTCAGAACGTCACTCTCTTGGCATTTGTCTCCTCCTGCTCCTCTCTCTCGCCCAGTGCTCCACGTTGACCCTCGTGTCAGAACAGACTTGCGCCGGGTGATCTGTTTACAAAGCTTTAACTATGTGTGTCCAGTGTCCCTACCCCCGTTTCCCTACGTGTTGGACATTTCCATGTGAAGTGGGTGGCGATTCGACTCAACAGCTCTAAAAATGGGCCTTCCCCCAATTCCCAGTTTATATGGGCCGTGATCTTACCGTGCCTGTCTCAGTAAAGGGCCTCATCAGCCAGACAGCCTCCTGGCAAAGACCCCCAAGGCCACCATCAGCGCACTCTTCCCTGACAACTGATTGCCAGGTCCGGTCCATTACCCTTGGAAATGATCCAGGATTCTGTTCCCTTCTCTCCATCCCGGTGACTTCCTCAGCTCCTTGTCTTACAGGAACCATGCCTAAGTCATCTTTGTACACCCCAGTGCTCGGCACAATGCCTGGTCCCCCGTGCGTGCTCGGATGTTTATTCATCGCAGGTCTCGTGTGTTGTGCCTCAGTTGGCTCCCAGCTGTTGGGAGTAACCTGCCCACTGTCCTCTTCCCCTCCCGCTCCACACTGGAGCCCATGACCTTTCTCACTACCACAGCAGCAAAGCAAAGACCCCAACCTGAGGCTTCACTGAAAATCTCTGTGCCTTTCTACTTGCTTCAGGGTGAAGTTCAGATTGTTCACAATGTCTTTTATAATGTGACCCAGCCTGTCTCCCCACTAGTTATGTTCCCCTGACCTTCCCACCCTTCACTGAGCAAGCCATGTTCTTCCATCTCTCTCTCTCTCTCTCTCTCTCTCTTTCTCTCTCTTTTTAAGTTCTTATTTAAGTTCCAATTAGTTAACATACAGTGTAATATTAGTTTCAGGGGTACAAGATAGGGATTCAGCACTTCCACACATCACCCGGTGCCTACCACAACAGGTGCCCTTCTCAATCCCAGGCACCTAGGGAACCCATGCCCCCGCCCACCTCCAAACCATCAGTTTGTTCTCAATAGGTCAGAGTTTGTTTTTGGTTTGCCTCTTGTTGTTGTTGTTTGTTTTTTGATTTTGGCTTTGCTCATGTGTTTTGTTTCTTAAATTCTACATGTAAGTGGGTGGGGATACAATATATATATACATACACACACACACACACATATATATATATATATACACACACACACACACACACACAACATCTTTATCTTTTCACCAGTCGTTGGGCACTGGGCTGTTTCCATGCTTTGGCTGCTGTAGATAATGCTGCTGTAAACACCATGATGCATGGAATTATATTTTTGTATTCTTTGGGTAAATAGCTACTAGTGCAATTGTTGGATCGTAGGGTAGTTCTTTTTTTAACTTTTTGAGGAACCTCCTTACTGTTTTCCGGAGCAGCTGCACCAGTTTGCATTCCCACCAGTGGTGCAAGAGGGTCCCCTTTCTCCACATCCTTGCCAACCCCCGTTGTTTCTTGTGCTGTTGATTTTAGCCATTGTGACAGGTGTTAGGTGATATCTTGTAGTTTTGATTTGCATTTCCCTGCTAAGTGATGTTGAGCATCTTTTCATGTGTCTTTTGGCCGTCTGTATATCTTCTTTGGAGAAATGTCTGTTCGTGTTTTTTTTATGTTTATTAATTTTGAGAGAGTGAGCGCATGAGCTGGGGAAGGGCAGAGAGGAGGAGAGAGTGAACCCCACGCAGGCTCCATACCATCAGTGCAGAGCCCAATGTGGGGCTCTGTTCATGTTTTCTGCCCATTTTTTAATTGAATTATTTGGTTTTTGGGGTGTTGAGTCTTATAAGTTCTTTATATATTTTGGATACTAACCCTGTGTCTGATATATTATGTGAAAATATTCCATTCCATAGGTTTAGTTTTGTTGATTGTTTCCTTCTCTGTGCAGAAGTTTTTTTATTTTTACATAATCCCTATAGTTTACTTTTGCTTTTATTTCCCTTGCCTTAGGAGACATATCTAGAAAGAAGTTGCTATAGGTGATGTCAAAGAAGTTACTCCTCTAGGATTTTATGGCTTCAGGTCTCACATTTAGGTCTTTAGCTCATTCTGAATTTATTTTGTGCATGGCAAAAGAAAGTGGTCCAGTTTTCCCAGTACCTATTTGTTGAAGAGACAAGCCAATCATTAAATATTTTTTCCTCCTTTGTAAAAGATTAATTAACCATATAATTGTGGGTTCCTTTCTGGGTGTTTTATTCTGGGTGTTCTACTGATCTGTGTGTTTGTTTTTATGCCAGTACCATATCATTTTGATCACTACAGCTTTGTAATATAACTTGAAGTCTGGAATTGTGATGCCTCTAGCTTTGATTTTTCTTTTTCAAGGTTGCTATGGCTATTCAGGGTCTTTTGTGGCTGCATACAAATGTTAGGATTGTTTGATCTAGCTCTGAGAAAGGTGCTGTTGGTATTTTGATAGAGATTGCATTAAATGTGTAGACTGCTTTGTGTAGTATTACAACTTAGCAATGTTTCTTCTGGTCCAGGAGCATGGAATGTCTTTCCATTTCTCTGTGTCCTCTTCAGTTTCTTTGATCAGTATTTTATAGTTTTCAGAGTACAGCTCTTTCCCATCTTTGGTTAGGGTGATTTCTAGGTATCATATTGTTTTGAGCGCCGTTGTAAATGGGATGGATTCCTTCATTTCTCTTTCTGCTGCTTCATTATCGCTGTATAGAAATGCAACTGATTTCTGTACGTTGATTTTATACCCTGCGGCTTTGCTGAATTCCCGTATCAGCTCTAGTGGGGTTGTGGTGGAGTCTTTCAGGTTCTATCTATAGCATCACATCATCTGCAAAGAGTGAAAGTTTTACTTCTTCCTTGCCAATTTGAAAGTATGTTAATTTCTTTTTGTTGTCTGATTGCTGTGGCTGAGATCTGCCACGTCTCTTTACCCGTGACCGCGGCAGGTTACTCACATTGTCCCAAAGCTCTTCAGTTGTAAGACGTGTATAGTCACAGTCCTTACCTGCCTCACAGGATGGCCCTGAAGATTACATGAGTCTATGTCCGTAAAATACTTAGAACATGCACATGACCTTCCTGCTAGTCTTAGCTTTTTCTTTCTCCTCTTCTTGGAGCATCTCCTTTTCTCCTTCGTGACTCGTATCAAATAGTACCTCATCTGTGACGCCTTCCTCAGTTTCCCCAGTCAGCCAGCCACTCTGTTCTTCTTAGTCATAATGATCTGCCTTTAGACTGTCACATTCTTGAGAATACGGCAACATGGCACCATGTTCATACCCACAGCTCCTCGCGGGGCAGGCGTGTGGGAAGGGAGTCAGCAGTTTGGGTACCAAGTAAAGCTGTGGATGGATCTTTGTAGAACAATGTGTATTCAGAGAACAAAAGATGATTTCCAACTAGGGGGTTCAAGATTTGATTTCAAGGAAGAAATAGGATCTGAAGGCCAGTTTCCTTTAGACCGAGTATCCTAAAAGTTGGCTCTTTGTTAAAGAAAGAATACATATAGGCGACAAAATGTCTCTCAACGCATGGTTCATAGTTATCATTATCAGTTAACATTCTGAAAATCAGAACAGTTTTATCAGTTTATCCTCAATGTTTTATTTCATGTACATGTACATACATAGATTCCTACACTATTCAATGAGAATTTGAAAGATACTAGGTGTCTGATGAACATTGTTGAATGAAATAGACATGGTTTGTACCGTTGAGAGCTTACGTCTCAGCAGAAGAATGGTAGGACTAATTGTTTCCATTGGCATATTGATAATAAAACTTAGTCTACTGAAGGCATAATGGGAATATTCATTATTTTGTGTTTCCAATTCTTAACGTTCAAAATCAAACTCATCATGTTTACATGTCAGCTGCGTGTTGTTATAGTTTAACCTCAGAATATTTTTGTTTATATACTTTAAAATCTATACTTAAACTTTTATTCTCTTTTCCCCCGTTTTATTTAAGTCTTTTGACTGTCTTTTCCTCCCTCCATCTATTTTCCATCCATCTTTCCCAGGTCCTATCAAGTTACTTTTCTGCTCAGCATCCTTCACAATAATCTCAAAAGGCCTGGGGTGGCATACAAGCTTCTTTCTGGCTCTGACTTACCTTTCAGAGCTCATTTTGTGGCTCCCTCTGAACATGCTTTGTGTCTTTCAACTTCTGTTCATTTTCTTATCCTTCTCTGCTTTCCCTTTTTATGCCCAGCAAAACCATTCATTCCAGACCCAACTCAGAGGACACCCCTCACTCCTGATTCAGTCGTATCCTTGGTGTTCCCAGGCATATTGTGATCCTGTCTCTGTTAAATCTCTTCTCGGGCTATGTAGAAAGAGCGGCCAGAACGTCCCCCTATAAACTCTTAGATTCAAAACTGTGTCCTATTCGTCAGTAGTGTGGAGCCTACCCTTTTCCCCAGGAGGGAAAGATTCCATAGCAACTGTAGGTCTGGAAGGGGGTCTCCTGAGGGGGTTTCATTGTGACCAGCGACCAGCAGCACCAGCATTATCGGGAGCCTGTTAGGCACACAGACACTCGGGCCCCACCCCAGACCTCCGGAGGCTCGGGAGCAGTTTAGCAAGTTTCTCAGGTCACTTGTGCACTCCTGAGTCTGAGAAGCAAGAGTTAGAGCACAAAATGGTGAAAGTTCCAAACCTGCCTGCCAGCAGATGGGACACGTGCCTCCTCCTGGGTGTCCTCCGTGTGGTGAGGCCACTGTGAGAATGCAGCTGGAGGAGAATGCTGGGGGCAGGGGGAGGGGAGGCTCGGGAGCAGCACCTCGTAGTATCGGCTTCTGCTTTCCTTTTCAGACTGACCTTTACATCAGCATAAGACTCACTCATGGTTATTTGCTTCCTCCTTTGTAGGTCTTTCGATGGATTCTCTAGTGCTCAAAAGAATCAAGAGCAGCTTTTGACCTTAGCAAGCATGTTGAGGGAAGAAGGAAAAGTTTTCAACGAGAAGGTTTACTACACTGCAGGCTACAACAGCCCTTTCAAGTTACTTGATAGAAATAATGAAGTGTGGTTGATCCAGAAAAATGAACCCTCCAAAGAAACCGAATGAAGGAAAAAAGGAAGTATGATTGCTGAGCATAGACATCAAGAGTACCTACACGTCAAACGCGGGTTCTAGTATCTCTGTCTGAGAGAACTACAATGAATTGAGCTGATTTCCAAGGTGCCTTTTAATGCTTGAAGCCTCATCTAGATACACAGGTAGCAGGGGACAGTTTTCTAGAAACATGTGAGTCCGTCACAGCTCCGGAGGGGTCTATTTCTTTGAGGTCCAGGAAATGTCTTTTTGCTTCACCCTTCTTCACTGTATCACAATCGTGTTGCTGTTTTCCACTTGGCTTTGTGTCATTTGGATGTTATCCCCTCTAGATATTAGCAATAAAAATGTTAAAGAGGTATCCTGTGTGCAACGGCTAGGCTCTCAAGCCTAGACAGGTGACATTCCGTTGAGAACAAAAATGGAATTCTTTTGCACCACCCTGCCCCCCATGGAATCCCCTTTCTCATCTGCCCACCACCCCCACCGCACGAGAAAATTTCCACCTGACCCAGAAGTGTCAATCATATTTCATGGCAAAGAATAAATTTATGAAGTTAGGGACTTCTTTCCTATTTTGAAACTCACTATAAGGCATGTTTTCTTCCCCCTGAAGGCATGTATACAAACATGTCATTTAAAAATTCACATGCACTTTTAAAGAATTTCATGTAGTTCTGGAGGTTGTATAAAAATTAGTTACTGCCAGGGGTGCCTGGGTGGCTCAATCGGTTAAACGTCTGACTTCGGCTCAGGACATGATCTCACAGTTTGTGGGTTCGAGCCCCACATCAGGCTCTGTGCTGACAGCTGGCTCAGAGCCTGGAGCCGGCTTCAGATTCTGTGTCTCCCTCTCTCTCTGACTCTCCCCTGCTCATGCTGTCTCTCTAAGAAATAAATAAAACATTAAAAAAAATTTTTTTTAAATTAGTTACTGCAAGAAAGGGTTGCCACAAAATCAAGGAGGCTGAAATGCATGCCTGATTGTATCAGAATATGCTTGTCCTGGAGAAGACAAAGTCACATTCAGATGTCACCAGGGCCCACGGGTGCAACCACACCTGACTCCAGGGGCCTCAGACAGACCAGGTTCGGCCACTGGCCACTGACAAAATCCAGAGACAGAGGAACGAGCAGTGTAGAAACAGGAAAGGAATTCATTTCAATGTGAGGCCATTGCCTTGAAGACAGCAGACCAGCATCATCTCAAAGATGATCTCCAACGTGCTAAAAACTCTTGCAGGTTTATTCAAGGGAAATGTGGTACAGAGGTGGGTGGGTACATGCAGGTGGGCGGTAAAGGTCAGGTCGATCATGGCCTTGGGGTCAATCATGCGGGGTCTTTATTGCAGGGGCTACTCTGCCCATCTGGTCTTTGGCCTGAGTTAAAAGTTAGGCTGGAAAGGACTTAATCAGTTGAAAGTACACACCGAGGTTAAAAGGGGGGTAAGTGGGAGCCTGTTTTGGGAAAGGCAGTAACTAGTATGGCCTCTTAGGGCTGGTGGTTGGAGGCGTGAAGGAGAAAAGCAGGTTGGGGCTCAGGAACCTCCCACCAATGAAGCTGCCGGAATGACACTGCCTGCATATCCCACCACGGCGTGTGTTCAAGCAGAGGTTGAGTGATTGCTTCTGTAGAAGATGGGAGATCCAGTGGTAAGAAGATGGAGCCCAATGGTCCCTTCAACCCCCACATTATGTCACATCTCTTAAAATTAGTCTCCCTAACTGGGGCGCCTGGGTGGCTCAGTTGGTTAAGTGTCTGACTTCAACTCAGCCATGGTCTCCTGGTTTTGTGAGTTCGAGCCTCGCATCAGGCTCTGCACTCAAAGTATGAAGCCTGCTTGGGATTCTCTCCCTTTCCCTCTCTCTCTCTCTGCCCCTCTCCTTCAAAATAAATAAAGTGTGTGTGTATATATATATATATATATTCAAAATAAATAATATATATTCAAAATAAATAATATATATATTCAAAATAAATTATATATATATATATAGTCCCTAACCAGGATACCTATAGTGAGCACAATCCTAGTTCCCCATAGGCCCTTATATAGGATAATAATTCCCATCTCTCCCTGGCCTGGATTACTAACCTGGATAAAGACACACCTACAGTTAACGGTTTCCACAGCCAGCATGTATGGATTACATTCTAGGAGCACCATTCTAAGCACTTCGCCTGAATTACTACATCTCAACCCTCAGAACAACTCTGGGTGCCACATGGTATCTGCTCTGTTTTGCAGATGAAGAAACTGAGGCACAGAGACGTTTGGGAACTTGCTGCAAATGAAACTGTAAGGGCAGAGGCTGATTGGGGTCCAGGCAGTCGGACCCCCGGGTCCATGCCATTAACCACTATGCCTCACTGGCCGGCGGCTGTTCCAGAGTGTGGCTCCCTCAGGCCAGGAGTGGCTAGGACCATACGGAGTGTTCATCCCGCATCTCATACGTTACACGGAATCACAGGACTATGGCCTCAGAGCTACCTTTTAGGTTGTAATTTTTGATACACAACAAGCTAAATTTCTGGCCTTGAAACTATCATGGATATAAAATTTTAAAATCTCAGGCAGTTATCTTCCAAAGTTATTTGCTTGCATTGATTATTGGTTCTTTGCCTTTTTATGCTTGCCAAAAAATTAAATTTCTTCTTCAGCTCACTTAACAAAACCAACTGGAGGACTCCTAACCCTCCTGCTAGAATATCCCCAGTACCAGCCTCTGCTGGTAGGAGGTAAATATGTCTAGTATTCACTCTAGAGTTCTATATAAAATAGACAGCTCATATGCAATAAATTCCTTTTTAAACAAGAGAAGCATATTTCTGATGACCAACATTTAGTTGTGGTGTAAAATATGTTCAACTAAAAAAATTGAGGGGCACCTGGGTGGCTCAGTCGGTTTAGCATCTAACTTCTGATTTTGGTTCAGGTCATGATCACAGGCCTCACCATCGCTCTCTCTCTCTAAAATAAGATTGAAAACGAATGAATGAATGAATGAATAGATAAATAAAATAAGATTGAAAATGGGGCACCTGGGTGGCTCAGTTGGTTAAGCATCTGACTTTGGCTCACGTCATGACCTCACAGTTTGTGAGTTTGAACCCCGGGTTGGGCTCTGTGCTGACAGCTCAGAGCCTGGAGCCTGCTTGGGATTCTGTGTCTCCCTCTCTCTCTACCCCTCCCCCACTCATGTTCTGTCTCTCCCTCTCAAAAATAAACAAATTCTGCAATATATACAAATAAGGAATCATTACATTATACACCTGAAACATTAATGCCATATGTTAATTATACCTCCATTTAAAAAAAGGAAAATAAAAAATAAACCTAAAAATAAATAAACAGTAAAAAATTTTTAATTAAAATTTTAAAAAATCAAAAAATTGGGGCACCTGGGTGGGTCAGTTGGTTAAACGTCCGACTTTAGCTTAGGTCATGATCTCACAGTTCATAGGTTCGAGCCCCGCATCAGACTCTGTGCTGACAGCTCAGAGCCTGGAGCCTGTTTCAGATTCTCTATCTCCCTCTCTCTCTGACCCTACCCTGCTCATGCTGTCTCTCTCTCTCTCTCAGAAATAAATTTTAAAAAATTAAATAAATAAATTTTAAAAATTGATTTTGTACTCTGCAAACCCAGGGTATCTAATTTTTCCCTTCTCTTCCATAAATTATAAACTAAACCATTTTTCAGCCCAAAATCCAGAGAATACATCTCATGGCAATGAATCAGTTGTTATAATTACGTGGCTGGCACTGACTACAAAATATCACTTATGCCAACATTTCTATGGATTTTTTTTCTCCTCTTATTTATAGGAAATTTATGTGTAGACTTTTTTTCAAAAGTTTATTTATTTTGAGAGGGAGACCAAGCGAGTAGGGAAGAGGCAGAGAGAGAAAGGCGAGAAAGAATCCCAAGTAGGCTCTTCACTGTCAGCACAGAGCCCAAAGTGGGGCTTGAACTCATGAACCATGAAATCATGACCCGAGCCGGACACTTTTCCAATGACTGAGCCATCCAAGTGCCCCTAGACTCTTTTCTAAGACTAAACCGTCCACCTTGGCTTTTGGTCTCATTCTCGCTCCACGAATTAGTGCCCTGCTCTCCTCCTCAGGCCTTCCTGTCCCACGTGCTCCAACCACTCTATCAACAGGGTCAGATTCTGTCTGATCCTCCTCACCCCCCCCTCAAATTAAATCCTAGATCCCCAGACCCTTATGTGGGACAAGAATTCCCATCTCTCCTTTGCCTGGATTATCTGATTTCCCTGGGAAGTTACCCATCTTCCTTAGGAGTGCTAGGTTTTAAGGAAGGATCTCAGGAATCATGAGAGGGATTAAAGTGCCTCCCCCCCACCCACCCCTGAACCAATTCTTTCCACATAGCCATCCACATGTCAATGATTGTGTCAGTTTCCTCTAAGAGTTTCTTTCTAAGTCTGAAAACATTCCCTTACACTGAGGGCGCGTGTTCCCTGTTTTCTAGTTACCACTTAACCTTTCTCCCCAAACATTTCACTGTGTGGGACACCTGCTGTGTTCCAGGCCTACATCTCACAGGGCTGGCGCGGGGTGGGGGCGCGGGGTGGGGGCGCGGGGTGGGGGTGCGGGGTGGGGGCGCGGGGTGGGGAGTAGAACCGCGCCCTCAGCGGCCACTTTGTAACTATCAAGCCCTGAAACTCCTTTCGCTCTTCCATTCAGTGCCCCGTCCAGAGAAGACAGCCCTCGCGGAGTTTATGCTCTAGAGATGGAGACTGTGCAAACGAACCCTGGGTTAGAGTGTGGCTCCGAAGGGCGCAGTAGACCTCACACGGGGTCAAATGTCTCTGAGAGAGAGACATTTGAGACTGGGATGGCGAGAAGGAGCCAGTCAGATGAAAGCCCGGCGGGCTGGGGACATCTTGGGCAGATGTGACCGACCGTGTCAAAGGAAGAGGCCACCTTCAGTATCCAGAACAAAGAGCTGCATGTAGCACTTGCTGAGCGGGAGACAGCTGTGCTTGCACAGTCTCTCTAGACAAAGAAAACTGCTGACAGGGTTTCAGGAAGCATGGGGTGGGGGTGGGGGTGGGGGGTGCCGGGGACAAGGGTTAGCAGACAGAATCCCTTAGGGATCAAGCTTTAGTTGTGGAGGTACGGGTCCCCGAGGGAGGCAGCTGCTGATTGGCCTGATTTAGGAGATTACTGATGTGAAGTTGTCACTGATCATTTCTGGTACTTAACGTGGAACTGTGGCCAAAGGCCAGTCATTTCTTTCCTGACACTTGGAGCTGTGGCGGGCAAGCCCATGGAGCTGTGGCCCTCAGATCCACCTGGGAGAAAGGACCAGCTGCCCGGCTCCGAGGGGCGTGGTCAGCTGACATCTCCAGCTGACACTTTCTTCAGCGTTTACTGCAGGTGCAAGATAATGACACACTATTCACATTATTCTCTATTCACACGTACTGAGCCCACACCCGAGCAGGGCGGTGGGAGCTGACAGAACGCTGTTTTCTAGCATCTTCCAGCCAAAGACTGAGCAAGGTGGTGGCCCAAGAACTATCTGTTTCTGCCCAACTCAGGACCCTTCTGTGTGTTTTTTAAAATCTTTTAGTGTTTATTTTTGAGAGACAGAGCACAAGTAGAGGAGGGGCAGAGAGAGAGACACACACACACACAGAATCCAAAGCAGGCTCCAGGCTCTGAGCTATCAGCACAGAGACTGACATGGGGCTCGAACTCATTAACAGTGAGATCATTGCCTGAGCCGAAGTTGGACCCTTAACCACTGAGCCACCCAGGGGCCCTATGGACCCTTCTAAATAAGCAGTCCTTGCTCCAGAGCTCCCTGGTGGGCTACAGAGACTTCATCGGATCTGTGATGAAGCCTGATGGTTCCCCTGTCCAATCTTACTTACCCTTGTTCCCCAACCCAACCTTGCCTTTCCTTTTTCCTTTCAGAGACTAATTTTGTCATACGTGTTTGGCGCTCTGAACTCCAGCTCAGCATCCTGGTACAACTGGGATCAGAGTGGCCCAAGGTCATGGGCAATAAGACAGCCTCTTGACACTGGGTCACTCTCTGCCTGGCTGGTTATGAGATTCACATCCTTGGTGGACAGGCAGTGTATAGACAGCTTCTGGCATGAGAGGGCTGTCTAGTTATTAAAACTAGATGGGATCACCTGCTTCTGGTGAAGCATAAAATGGCTGGTGGATGATTCGGTGTCTCTGGTGATATGGGGTGGGAGTGGATAATGAATTAATATCCTGCAGGTGGATGAGGAAAAGCTGAGGTCAATTAACCAACAATTTAAGTGTGAGAGGGGTGCCTGGGTGGCTCAGTCAGTTAAGCATCTGACTTCAGCTCAGCTCATGATCTCTGGGTTCATGGGTTTGAGCCCTGCATCGAGTTCTGTGCTGACAGCTCAGAGCCTTGAGCCCGCTTCAGATTCTGTGTCTCCCTCTCTCTCTCTGGCTCTCCGCTCCTCACTTGTTTGCATGCGTGTGCTCTCGCTCTCTCAAAAATAAATTAAAACAACAACAATAAACTGTGTGAGAGTCGGAGCCTCTTTGGTAACTTGCTAAGCAGCCCTCACCTTATGCAGAAGTTAAGCAGAAGAAATTGAAGGTCAAGCACAGGATTTGATGGTAAAAGTAGTAACCACCAAAAACATTAAAAAGTGCTCAACCAGGGGCGCCTCGGTGGCTCAGCTGGTTAAGCGTCCAACTTCGGCTCAGGTCATGATCTCGCAGTTTGTGGGTTCAAGCCCCACATTGGGCTCTGTGCTAACAGCTCAGAGCCTGGAGCCTGCTTCAGATTCCGTATGTGTCTCTCTCTGCCCCTCTCTCATTCATTCTCTCTCTCTCTCTCTCTCATAAATAAATAAAAAACTAAAAACAAAATATGCTCAACCAAGTCAGGTGTGTCATCCCAAGGTCAGGACCAACCTGGATCATGAGAAGAGGACATCTGGTGTGTACCCCCAACAGTTCTGACCCCCTGAAAGAGCCTGCCGAAGAGGCTCACTGCCTCCCCATTAAGGACTAGAATCATCCCTCCCCCCTTCTCCTACCCTGACAGGAGGAAATGTGATATGCATAGAGATCTGGCCCCGTAGGGCAACAGGTGTCCCTAGAAGCTGACCTACCCCATCTCCCAAGTCTATGCCCAAGGTTAAGTCATAGCACCACCTGGCTGGGGTCATGCCAGGCCAGATGAAGGGAGAAATGGATGATGTGGCAAAGGTGCCGTAGGGCCAGGGGCCAGGAGTGCACCCTTGGGAGCAGGCTCTGCAGGTGCTCGGTCAGAAGACTGGACAGAGGGAATATTTACCGCCTTGGGGATATCACTCAGGTCATGGGATTTAACCATGAGATAAGCTCCAGGCGATGGTGCAAACTCACTGCTTTAGGGTGGGTGACTCCTAGAGGCATGGAAAAAGTGACAGAAATGTTGAAACGCCCGAACTGCCAGGAGAGATCAGAGAGGAAGGAATGCAAAGCTCCCAGAAGGGGCCATGCTGGAAAGGATAATTAGCTGCGGCAATGAGACCCATCAGGAGATTTTTGCCTTATCTGTTGGGGCTGCCGTAACAAACCACGTAGACGGGGTCGGGTGGCTTAAACAACAGAAATTCACTCCTGAGATCATCGTGTTGGCCAAGTCAGTGCCTGGTGAGGGCCTGCTTTCTGGCTTGCTGACAGCTGTTTTCTCTCTCTCTCCCCAGGTGGAGGGGGGTGGGGGGTAATCAGAGGAGGTCATCAAGAAGACATGACTACCGTTTGACCCAAGAGCTGGACTCAGTCAGTCGGAGACTCCCCACCTCTGTCCTGTGCTTGGAATGTGGGTTCCTCTTGCCCTTCCCACTGCTAGCTGCTCCTGCAAGGACACAGCCTTGGGGTAGAACTGGTGATGGGGCCATTTGGACTGGATACCTGCCTGCACCCAGTGAAGGCCTCCCAGCACAGTCATCCTGCCTTGTCTGCAGGGGACACATGCTCAGACCCCCAGCAGGTGCCTGAAATCGCGATAGTACTGAACCCTATGTATACTACGTTTCCTCCTATACATACCTACCTATAATACAGCCTAAACTTTTAAAAATTAGGCACAGTAAGGGATTAACAATAACCCAGAATAAAATCAAAGCAATTATAGTAATATACTCTAATGAAAGGTTTATGAATATGGTCTCTCTCAAAATCTTCCTGGACTGTACTCACCCTTCTGGCGATGACGTGAGATGATGAAGTGCCTATGTGACAAGGTGAAGCCACGTGAGTGACATGGGCAGTGCCATGCAGCGTTAGGCGCTACTGACCCTCTGACCAGACTTCATACCGAGGATGGAGGACCGTCTGCCGCCGGGGTGAGGTTGTCCGCGGGCACCCGGAGGTGCGACGTGAAGCTGCACATTAAAGGGGGTCTGCTGTAAACCTAGGAGGTTCTGGAAGGCGGGTGCAGAAAACTGCTCATCCTGCAGCCGCCTAAGACACACCTCAGGGGTTCCCTTGCTTGTTAAAACTGCCACCTACCAGTGTGGAGCGCTCTACCTCTTTCTCTGGTCTCTCCCTGCCCTCTGTTGACGGGGGAGGGTGCATGTCAGGGGATACCTGGGAAGTTCCTGAGGCAAATTGGGAGCCAACAAGGGGCAGCTCTGGTCTCCTTCTCTCCTCGTAAGAACACTACTCCCACCTGGAGGATTCCACCTCATGACCTCATCAAAAGTGAATTCTTTTCCAAAGGCCCTGTCTCCAAACACCATCACAGAGGTGGCTAGGACTTCCTCATGTGAAGGGGGGGAGGGGGAATGGGTGGCGATAATTCCATCCAGAGCAGCTATGTTCCTAGGAAAGGCTCAGAGGACTGGCCCTTTAGCAAGGCCACCAGGAAGGCGCAGATGAGAGGTGCGTGAGCAAAACCACGTTGCTCAGAGGCGGTTCTCCTCTGCAGTCTGGCAGGCAGAACAGGTTGGGGTGGAGTCTGGCTTGCTGAGAGCCGTGTGGGTGATGAGGAGACTGCGATGAGCTCAGGTTGCAGTGCAGACACCAGGGGGCGTTAATTATCATATTAAGCAGTAAGGTGGAAAGGGCTGTCAAGGGAGCCTCCCGGGTGGCTCAGCTGGTTAAACATCTGACTTCAGCTCGGGTCATAATCTCACAGTCTGTGAGTTCAAGCCCCATGTTGGACCCTCTGCTGACCGCTCAGAGCCTGGATCCTGCTTCAGATTCTGTGTGTCTCTCTCTCTCTGCCCCTCCCCTGCTTGTGCTCTGCTTCTCTGTCTCTCTCAAAAGTAAGTAAACATTTAAAAAAATTTTAAATAAAAAAGGGCAGCGAAGGGAAACTAAGCTGTAGTCTTATGGAGATGGTTAATGGAACATGACATTTGGAGGGATGAAATAGATGGAGGAGCCAACAGGTAATGCTTTCTACATAATCAAAAGAGAGCAAGAATAGATAAGAGTAGATCGCCCCTTCTCCACAGCTGTAATCCCTTGCCCAGTTTCTAGAGTTGAGCCTGTTTTCAGACTCGAAACTCACTGACTGAAGAGATGGCTGGGTTCCCAGGGAACAGAACACCGCAATATTTCAGCAAGTGTGCACAGTAATGAGTCTCCCAATATTTTTCTAAAGGGAACTGTGTCCATTTACTCAGGGGATATACACTGGAGAAAGAGAAATGCCCAGATACGTTGGGGTCCAGATTGACACGGACACCCAGAAACTCAAAGTGTCATCAGAGTTGCCCTCCCCCATTAAGTGGGACCATAGGGAGGTTAGAAAACAAATGCAGTTCTACTCAAAACTTGGCTTCCAGTTGGTCCCCTGGGTTTGGAGATCAACTGGTCAGTGGTTAGTTCCTCAATTCCTGAATGTATAATTAAGATTAAAATACTTGGAGGGTAGGACAATACGACATTAATTCCTTGACCTGTGAGAAGAGAGTGTAAGCTTCTAACCCCCCTCTCCCCGAATCAGGGCACTAAATCAAAAACAGTATTCCACATCCACTTCTGGCTGTGATGGTAAAACCAGACATTGAAAGTCCATAGCACATGACTGTTTTCTGAGAGGAGGGTGGAAAAGGTGAGTTCAAAGATTGTTGAAACGTATGTCTTCGAGGATCTTTCTAGGCAATGAAGCAGGTAGGTGAAGTCAAATAGAGGCCGGCAGTCTCACTGAGTTGAGGAGACAGAGATCCGTATTAAGGAAAGGGCAAGTGGATAGAATTGTTCAGCAGCATGGAGGATGAAGAAGCGCATGCGCGCGCGCGCGCGCACACACACACACACACACACACACACACACACATCTATACATCTACAGTGAGTCCCCTTGAGTCCTTGGCCAAGACTGATCTGTGAAGGTATAAAAAGAAACTACCCGAGCCAAGAACCGAAAAATTGGAAACTGGTAGAAGTAATGATTCGCAACTTTACTTGGGGCTGGGAACAGTTTTTGTTTTGTTATTGTTTCAGGGAACAGTTTTGTTTCTGCTAGCAAGAGTGAAGATAACTCATCATGCATGGAGTATTAGGTGGTGTCCTCACAAGGGTATTGCCTTAGTAGTGAGGTTAAATTGTCTCTTGAAGGCTGTTCTGGACCTTACCTAATGAAACTTAAAAGCAAGCCTTGAAAGGCTCAAACTGATTCCAAGAAACATAGCTGTGCACCAGAATAAAGCCCAATACTATTTAAAGGGATACAACAAAATCCATCCACAAACAGCCTAATTCTCAACATTCAATGCAAAATTACTAGAAAAAGAATGCAAAGGAACAGAAAATTATGACCCATAACTAGAAATCAGTTAGGAACAGTCCCAGATGTGGCAGATGGGAAGGAATGAGCAGCATGGCCCATGTGGTCCGGCAGACCTATGCTACTGGAGGTGTCAGCGGTGAAAACAAAATGCAATGTAGAATCCATGACAAGCCCCAATGGGAAATCACAATGCAGTCTCCTGGGTTCCCGAAGCAAGGCTACGGGGCCTGGTAGAGATGCAACCGTGAGACACCAGGTGATGATGTATCCAGAACTGCCCACCTCAGCTGGGTCCTATCAGAACCATCAGGTCATAAAGTTGGTAGGACACTAGCAGCTCATCATTAGGCAGAAATGGTACATTCAGGAACGATCACGAGCGGGACCAGAGTACATAACCAAGCTGCATGAGCAGGTCACCCCCACTTCCACGTCCTTGTGGCTGCACCCACCCCCCCCTTCCCTCCCTCCCTGTGGTTGTTTGGAGGACCTGTATGATCAGCTGAAGGAAGAAGGAAAAGCTTGAACTTGGCATGTTGATGAGCTGGCCGCAAGATGAACACGGACAGCAGCTGCATTATCCCCTCACTCCGGGGTGATGTTGAAAGGCAGCCTCAAGGAAAAAATTTTCTGCAATCTTTCTGCAAAAAAAAGGGGGGCAGCGGTAGAATTTTGGGCAATGAACCTAGTCGTTTGCTTTGTGAGGGAGGAAAGGTGAAATATATATGGGGTCCTGGCCATGGCAAATGGCCTGGCCAAATGGTTAGGAGTTTGGAAAGGGGAAAGGAAAACAAAAAACAAAAAACAAACAAAAAAAAACGTGATTGAGGCAAGGGAGTCTGGGATAGAAGGACTTGTGGGAGCAGCCACAGAGCATGGGAACGCTCTCTCATGTTAATGCCCACCGGAAAGCGCACACCACAGAGGGGCACCAAGCCACCACGTAGACAAAATGACTTAGCCTGTTGCTGTTAGCTTTCGTTGGTGCCCGCCCCAGTGCTGGCACGATGTGCACACAAAGAAGGCGGCAATGGTGGCAGAGATGGAGGCTATGCATGAACTCACAACAACACGGACTCTCACTTACCAAGGCTGACCTAGTCACTGCTAACTCTGAACGTCTAGCCTGCCAGCAACAGATAGCAGTGCTGAGACCCCCATGAGGCCAGGAGAAGATCAGCTGGTCATTTGATGGCAAACTCACTGCATCAGGCCCGTTCTTTCCTGGAAGGGCCAGCAGTTCATCTGCACAAAGTTAGGCACTTATTCTAGGTATGCAGCTCCCTTTCCTGGTTATAGCGTCTCAACAGCACCCCATTCTAGCGACTTCACAAAATCTCTGATCCGCTGGCATGGATTTACTGAACACCCAGGCAGGGAGAGTTACATATGGCCATGGGATCCACTAGGCCTCTCACGTACGGCGCCACCTAGAAGCTTCTGGTTTGGTTTCAACCAACACCCTACCAAGACAGTATGCTTACTAAGTCGGAGATCTTACATAGTGCTGTGTCCACAACAGAAGCATCCGTGGCCCTGAGAACCAAGGGGTGGAAGCAAGAGTGACCCTACTTACCATAACTCCCAGTGAGCTCCTGAGAGACACAAGCTTTCCCGCCCCACAGCTCTGGGCTCTGCAGAGCCAGAGGTCCTTGTTCTCAAAGGTGTGCACCCTCCCTAGGCAACAGAACAAGGGTCCCATTGAACTTCACCTATTGCTGCCACCTGGGGACTTTGGACTCCTTGCGTCCAGGGTCTAGCAGGCAAGAGTCACCATCTTGTCAGGGTTACCTGACCCTGGAGTGAAAAAGGAGGTAAGCCTGCTGTTACATGATGGGTGAAACTCGGGGCACCCACTTGGTGCCCCCTGTGTACTCCTTGCTCAGTTGGAGCCGTGAATGGACAAGCGTAGCAGACCCGGTCCCAGAAGGGTTTGATCCTCATGATCTCAGAGCCCTCGGCAATGAAAGCGTGGTTCACACCATTAGGAAAGCCACTGAGATGAGCAGAGGTGGCAGTTGAGGGTAAAGGGCACGGAGTGGGTGGAGGAGGGGAGGAGAAGCACCTGATGTGGCCCCAGACCAGTGGCAGGAGGGCTGTACTTGGTCCCACAAAGCTCCTTTAACAAAATTTTCTCCTCAGGAAGACAGAAGTCCACCAGAGCCTTGGCAGAATGGCCTTCCACGTTTGTTGGGGAAGCAGACCCACAGGGTGACAGGGCTGGACTGTGCCAGGCATGGAGATGTGCCACTTAGATCTCAAGATTGGCCATCCAGCGGCAAGAAGTGTGGTTGGCTGACAGCCTCTAACTGGTGGCCCTAAACTAAGGGGCCACCTTAGCTTTCAAGCTGAGGCCATACTATCCCAAGGGTTGGGGACCAATTATTCCACTAGGCGGTGGAAACTGAAGGCATGCTTTTCTCAGAGTGGCCTCTTGTCAAAGACCAGACAGGGCAGGGGTAAAGGACTTCGCTGTTTCTGTCTGACACAGGAGCCCTCCGCTGTGTGATCTTTCCCCAGAGTTCCCCATAGGCTGGTTGGGCGGATGTGTAAGGTCAGTACTGCAAATCTGGTCTTACCCCACTTCTTTGCTTTTCCTTTTAATGGCGTTACACTCCAATAAAACTTTGCATTCCTAATGGTCCCAGTGTCTACTTCCTGAGGAACTTAAACCAACATAGAAGTACAGGAACTTTTCTTTTCAGTAGTTAAAATAAAGGCTTTGAGGTGTGAAATAGCTTCTGCCAAGGGGCAGAAAGGAGAATTAGACCAGACTATTTGGAAGGGAGGGTGGGGGGAACAGTGGTAGATCTTAAAGGACTTGAAGGCCACAGCAAGGAGTTCGAAACCTATTCCAATTGTAAGATTCAGTCTTTGGAGGTTTTCAAGCAGTGGAGTGCTATGAATTGTTTTTAAGAGCTTATTTTGTATGGTGAATTAAGAGCGGTTATAGGTGCACAGTAAAGACCAGAAGACCAGTTCGGAAGTGTTTGCAATAGTCTGGTTAGGAGACAGCAGCTTGGATCTGAGAGGTAGCAGTGGAACTGGTGAGAAGTGATTGGATCTGTGAATTATTTTGGTGGTAGAGTTCCCATGACTTGCTTGAGGTTTAGATGTGGCTTGAAAAGGAAACAGACCACAGGAATAAGCCTTGATTTGGGACCTGAGCCAATGCCTAATGCCATTAACTGATAAGGTAGAGATGGTGATGGGGAGTATGGTTTGGAGATACTAAGTTTAAAACACATTTAATGCAGATTTTGAGTAAGCAGCAGGCATACCACCTGGAGGTTCACAGAGGAAGGACAGATGTTCAGTTGTCAGTATGTATATATACACACACCAGTATAAATATATACATTTATATAAGGCTATGGGATTACATGGAATCAACAAGAAAGAGTATAGCTTTAGAAGCCTAAGGACCAAACCAGGTCACATCATTCTCCTTCTCATCAAGCCTTCATTGTTTCCCAACATTACAGAACAAAACCCCAATTCTTTGGGAGGACATCCCAGGCCTTCTACATTCTTGCCTGAGATGATCTTTCCAGTCTCACGTCCTACTATGTTCTTCTGGAGACGTTTTAACTACATGGCTTCCTCCAAACCCTTGGCCTCTGCGCCTTCGCTCATGCTGTCCCCTCCATTTGGAGGGCCCTTATCCCGCCAACCTCCCCTGCTTGTTGAAATCCTCCTTGTCCATGGAGTCTTAGTTCAGGTTCTCAACCAATCTTTCCCCCATCCATCTAGTCAAAAGTAATGACACCTGAGGCTGGCTTAGTCAGTACATATGCAACTCTCAATCTCATGGTTGTGAGTTGGAGGCCCACCTGGGGTGTAGAGACTACTTAAAAATAAAACCTTAAGGGGCACCTGGGTGGCTCAGTGGGTTAAGCGACAGACCTTGGCTCAGGTCATGATCTCACGGTTCATGGGTTCGAGCCCCACATCAGGCTCTGAGCCTTTTTCAGATTCTTTGTCTCCCTGTCTCTCTCTGACCCTCCCCTGCTCATGCTCTCTCTCAGAAACAAATAAAACATTTAAAAAATTAAAATAAAATAAAACCTTAAAAAACCCCAGCAACGACACCTTCGTCTGAGAGTCCTATCACTCAACTGAGTGAAAATTGCAGTGTACCTAGAAGGTAGACCGCCTAAGGCTGATGCAGTGACTCCAGATGTAAGCAATGGACCAGGCTCCTTTCTCCTTCACCTTCCACAACATGTGGCTTTCAACCCATTGGCGCTGAAACGTTGGAAAAGTACTTTTCTTTTAGCCTCCCATTCATTTAGGGAGAAACGGGAAAAAGGAAGCAATAAGAGATGTGTCTGGCTCCTATATCAACAACCTTGTGAGAATTTCCAGACCGCTGCTCATGTCTCACCGGCCAAAACTCTATCCTCTTGACTATAGGGGAGGCTGTGAGGTATAGTAATTCGGTTGGGTGCATTGCCATCTCGAATCAATGTCAGGTGTTTCAGCGGTAAAGGAGAACACACGGGGTGTGGGGCCCCAACAGCGTTTGCTGTGGAGCTCAGAGTGCGCTTCCTTTTCATCCGTTCTGACACATTTTACACGATAGTTCACAGGGGGTGTGTGTCTTTTTCACTAGATTTGAAGCCTATTAATGAAATCTCATCCACATTTTTATCATTTATTTATTGTGTAAGAGAGAGAGAGAGAAAGAGTGAGTGGGGAAGGGGCAGAGAGAGTCAGTGCAGAGCCCTGTGCAGAGGGCAATCTCACGAACTGTGAGATCGTGACCTGAGTGGAAATCAAGAGTTGGACGCTTAACCATTTTACATCGTAGGATCCCTTACGCCTTAGCACATTAGAAGTATTTAATAAAGGGCTTTTTTTTCCCCCAATGCCGAATACATGACTCTAGATTGCTCAATCTAGTCTGTGTTCTATGAATAAAGGCTGGCCTGTGTGGAAGGTAGAGCAGCTCATCAAAAGAAACTGTATCACAGTAACTGAAGAGGTAATTGCAGAAAAAGCAGACCTCAGGAATCAGAGACCTCGAGTCACGTCCATGTTTTATCTGAAAGTCCCTCCTTCCCACCCTGCCCACCAATAATATTCTAGTGTCACCCAAGTATATTATCCTGTTGTACTCATTCTTGATGGAATCTCAGCAATAGATTCAATATTAAATTCATGTGCTGCAAACACATTAAGGCACAACCAGTAAAGCCAATCCCATGCTTCACCTGTCCTCCCAGGGCACCCGCCACAGGGCTGGGCGTGGTGTTTCCTCTCCTTGTTATTGTGACTCTCCTTACAATACAAACACCCTCAGGGAGAAGAAATGGTTTTAATCAACATCCTTCAGAAATAGGGGGCCAGAAATCAGACCAAAGTTGTGGTGGCTTCCGCCTGGCAGACCACGTGACCCTTTGTTTCTCCCCCAACTTTCAGGAAAAATAAGATGGAAATAATTGATCCCTAGAGCTTCTATGATTATCAGTGACTCACAGCCTTGGGGTATAAGGAAGGGTCACAAGTCTACCCTAATGGACTTCTTAAAGATGATGGGGTCTGTTAACAGCAGCGAGTGCTCACAGAGGAATAAAGTAACAGAGCTAAAGATGCCATATATTCCAGGGATGAGTCTAGAGTCTTGTTTCCCTAGATGTCATCTGTGCCTGTGAAAAGTTCTTGCATCTCTCCACATGCCCCGTCACCTGAACTATCAGTCAACACATTATTCATATTTATTCAAAAGTCCATAGGACACTGTTCAGAGCTGTTTTTCCATATGTCCTTTTAGATGTCACCATCCACAGTGCCTGCGATGTTCTATCTCCTCTCTGTTGGGTCCCCACCTCCCACAGGCACCTTCTGGTCTTTACTGCTGTTCTGTTTGTATCCAGCAAAGCACTCAACAGTTCTGTGAAAGAAGACTTATCTTATTATTCAAAAATGCATGTACAAACGAAAAGAAATCAGGGTCAACTGTTTACTTTACAATTGTTTTATTCAAAGCAAATTGTAAAACCTAATATTTGTTTCTCTTTAAAAATGGGGATTTTTAAAATAATTTTATAATTAGTTTTGATGCTGTTTTACTTTACCTTCGACATAAATGATTTATATATTAAGTTAAAGTTGTCTGATAGTCGCGTACATTCTAATCAGGTTTAGGGGGCTAGGAGGTTCATATTCAAAAGCCAACACCACTTTTCTAAAATGGAGAAGAGAAGACCCTTGGGCCCAGGGCGGCAGACAGTAGCTCCAAATGGTAAAACGTCCTTCAGCCTTCGGCCGTCACTGAGGGCTGTGGGAAAAGAAGGGGTTTGTTTTCTGCAGAGAATGGAAGACGCCTTCATTCTTCAGGTTTGTTTTTGTCTCAGAGATGTGTCAAAAATGGGAATCTAAAGTTGGGATGTGTAATAAACCTTTTGAGAGTCTGGCCTGTGAGGTCCCACTTTTGGATGATATTTTTATACGGAGGGAGATGCCTGTCGGCAACTGTACTGTACACAGGCCAAGGATCTCCGTGTTGTCATCTCAAGTCCTTCTAATGAAGAAGACTTATTTTATTTAGCCAACAAAGGAGTCTGGGTACACGGCGGCTGGGAAGGAATGGGGGAGGGGGCCTCAAGAGGAGGACATAAAAATAAATACTTCACACACTTTTCTCCCATGCCTCGAAGGATTAAAAATTCTAACTGGAGAAGATTAGAAGGTAATTAGCCAACTCAGTTACTTATAAAAAAATATAAAAACTCACAAGCCAAATGATGCAAAAAATCTTTTTAATCTAAAAACTCATTTCCCAGGGCTAATTAAGAGCCAAGCCCTTCCAATTTTTATTAGTGTATTTCACTAACAAGAGCTATTCAGCGTTTTCTTCAGAGTAGGATAATATATAATTGATTCTGATAAACCTTTCTAAATGAGGACATGATACTGTAGGCAGGTCAAGGAAAAATAGCCATGCCTTTCTCTTTGGTGTCACCAAAAGGATATCCAAAAAAGTTAGCAAATGTTGACATTTCAAGTGGTAAGAAATGGCCAAATGCAAGTTTACACTCTGGTAAAAACGTCTGTAAACGGGAAATCTCCACCCACAGTTCTGTAGTGCAAGTTTCCAAATGGAATTCTGAAAAATACGTTTATTTCATAAGCAGGAAACAGCTCCCAGCAGCATTACCACTTACCCCCCTTCCCCTCTCTCCCTGCTCACCCTCTCTGTGCATGCACACTGTCCTCTTCGTTCCCAAGGAAGGCCTCGGCAGCTACTCGAGGAAGAAATTCATGAGAAACTTGTACACATGTCTAAAGCTCAGGCTAGAAGGTGTGTGTCTTCTGTGGCTGCCCCGTAGCAGGGCTCCAAGATACTGCCTTGCCACGTCCCCACGTTTGTCATTTTCACAAAAAAGAAACCAAGCCTTTTTTTCCCCCCAGAAAAAAGTACCTGAACCCATTAGTCATTTAGCCCTTTCCCACCGTTTTGGGTTCATCACGACATGGCTCACCTTGAAAGCACACCGGGGCCTGTACCCGTGTCCTCTGCAGCGGCACCAGCAAATCTACCCCCTCTTTCTTAGAAGGAATGGTTCTCTCTCTCTCTCTCTCTCTCTCCCATCTTGGGGAACTCACTAGTTTCCCCAAACAGAATACTTTTCAAGTAATGCCCACCTAATCCAGAAGACTCCATTTTTCTACCCAGCTAAACAGTCTTTCCTTCTCCTGTTTCTGTACGTGCTACTTGTGTGTGTGTGTTGTGTCTATGTGTGTGTGAGTGTGCGCATGCGTGCATTTTAACATAAAAGGGTTCAAAATGCAGGCACACACATACCCTTCCCCACACACACCTGGCATTTAGCCTGAAAAAAAAAAAAAAGGAGGGAGGAAATGAAGAAATCTTCCCCAGGAAGCACTTTCAGAAGTTAAGCTTCTACTTGCTTTTAGCCACAGGGCAAGTGCCAAGGGAGTCCTGAATAACATCCCCCTTCTGTTGCAGGGCTGGCAGCGCCCAGGCCCACAGCACAAATGCCAAGTGGGATCGACGGGCAAGGCAGGGAAGGTACCTGTCAGGCTCCCTAGAGCGATGTATTGTGCGTCTCCCTCACATTGCCTGGGAGATTCACATTCTTGGCCCTAGCTCTCTTCGCCCACAGGCCCTTCACATCGTTCTGATGGACCTGTGCCCTCGGCACTGACTGTCCCATCCACAGGGTCAGGACCCTGTGCCTGCGGTGAGGCAGCGGGCTCCCCACCACCGAGCAGGCTGCCCTTGTCCATTTCGCCCCCCACCAGTCCATCCAGTGAGCATCCCCTTGCAGCACCCAGGGCCCGCCAAGCCCGGGTGTCTACAGGCTCCAAGGCTTCCCCTTCGCCTTCTGATATGACGGTCATGGGGCTGCTCTGGATCCGGTTCCGCATGCTGTACCTGCTGCTGGCTGCAGAAGGTGGGGTTCGGCTGCGGCCGTACCGGGGGCCGGAAAAGGACAGACTCCGAGGCATCAAGCCTTCGTTCTTGGCCCACTCCTCCTGGGCCCTCCTGTTCTTGCTTGGGGAGCAGCTTGATGGGCTCTCAGGGATGTCTGGTGAAGGCTCTGACCTTGATCTCTGGAATCTAGGGTCTGTGTTCTTCAGCATCTCGGCTGCAGACATGCGGGCGCTGGTGTCTGACCGACTCCCCTTTTTAAGCAGCAGAGCTTTGAAGTTGTCGCTGCTGGTGCTGCTCTTACGGACACTTCTCTGAATTGACCCCACTTGCTTTGGGGAGGCCAGGCTGGGGGCAGCACCAGTGGGTGTCACTGGAGGGGAGGGAGAATGGTTTCGGGAGTGATCGTCATCTGAATCTTTGCGGCCAAGGACTTTCCTCTTGGATCTAAGATTTAAGAACATTAAGATAAAGGTTAATTCCCAGTGGGCCGTGGGATGTCAGTCACAACTGCCCGTTTCTCTTACTGCATACTCCAGTCACCATTCATTCCGAGTTCCTTTAATAGTTTACTGTATTTTCATGTAAGCCCATCACCCAGCTACAATAATGATTAACTCATGGCCACCCTTCTTTCATCTGTCCCCTCACTGGACTATTTTGAAATGAATCTTAAATATCATATTAACTTATTGTGGTGCGGATCATTTCAAAAGCTTCTACTGCCATATTTTATTTGACACTCCAGTATCAGACTGATCCTGAGTGAATTTCACTGCTGACCACCCTTGTTTGTAATCTTCCTTTTCTTGTTTGGTACTGGCCCTTGAACAGGGGTAATAGATAAGTCAACCCACAGAATATCTCCCACCAAGAGGCAGGCCCCCACCTCACATTCTAGAACAATTCTATAGCTTTGCATTCTCAGTCGTTCTAGAGTGTGACATAAAACCCGCCTTCCTTGGCTCTTACTGGACCATATGTCAACTTCTATAAGTCCACAGTTTTCCAGAAAACAAGGGTGAACCTTCCACACCTTCCACACCGGATCCTGTTTCCTGACTGACTTCACAAAACCTCTAACTGATCAAGAAAATCTGAGGAATGCGGGTGGAATGTGACAGAGGAGGGGCCTTTAGGGAAAGTAAAATGTTTCTCGGGGGTGTTTTTTGTCTTCAGGCTCTAAGAGCCTTGCTGTTCAATGTGTTTTGTATGGGAGTGACTCAGATAATCAAGCAGATGAGCCAAGGGGCCCCTTGCTGGTCGCTTCTTCATAACAGCTCAGTCTGCAAGGAATCTCTCAGTCAAGTGCAGGTGCTTTAAGGAAACTCAGTGTATTTAATAAAATAAAGACATGGGTACATCTCTTTGTTTGCTGTAAAATTCTGGAACTTGCAGCAGGAAAAGGTTAAGAGGATGGTGCAGAGCTGAACTTGAACACTGCCAGCTTTTAGCTGTGTGACCTTGGAGAAACTAGTCAGTTTTCCTACTTGTAAAAACGGGGGCGAGGATACTAACCTCACAGAGGTTTGTGAGGGGTCAGTGAGATAAGGAGCCTGTGGAGTCACACAGACCTGGGGTAAATCCCATGCTAAAGCTTCCTTGTTCTGTGACCTTGAGCAATTTAAAGTTTCTGCCCCAGTATCCTATCTGGAAAGGGAAACAACAGCTCCTGGTTCACCAGTAAAGATGAATGCAGATAACAGCCATGAAGTGGCAGGCGCGGAGCGTGTGCTCAGCAGGCCCGGGGGTGCCATGCAGGGAAACAGGATCCTTTCCTCCTGCCGCAAGGCCAGCTGCAGTGCTGTTTTTACGTGGCCTCGCACAGCTAGACACGGGAGGAATGGACCCCTGATGGCTGCCCTGGGCTTGGCGCTCCCACGGCCCTCTCCATGCTCTGGCCAAAGAGCAGCCCCCAAAGCACAAGACAGGAGTCAGTAGGGACCGGAGCAAAGTCTGAAGGGTGGCCAAAGCGGACACGGCACCACCCCCTTTGAGACAGCAGAGCCTGGCCTATGGCCCTTTGGTTTAATGGCTCTGCCTGGTTGTCACCAGAGAGTGGTGCTCTGGACTGTGTTGACGGGCAGCGGACAGAAACCACCAAAATGGTAACATCGCAGAATCTTAAGAACTGGAAATGGCTTTAGTTGGTGTGTTCTGACCAGAGAAGGTACTGATACCAAAGAGTGAAGCCACACAGCTTAATATCAGAACTAGGACTTGGCGGAGTATCTTCCTACCTGTAGTGCCCGACTTCCCAACGTCTAGGGGTCCCCCTGGAGAGTAAATATGATTTAGCACTAAAGCCTTATTTGAACTTCTCAAAAGCAGTTCTGCCCATCTCATTTTGCAGATACAGCTTTGTAGCCCAATCTTTGGTTCATTTCTTAAAAGGTAAGGGTGTGCTGGGGCACCTGGGTGACTCGGTTAAGTGTCTGGCTTTGGCTCAGGTTACGATCTCACGGTTTGTTGAGTTCGAGCGCCACATCAGGCTCCGTGCCGACAGCTCAGAGCCTGGAGTCTGCCTCGGATTCTGTGTCTCCCTCTTTTTCTGCCCCTCCCTTGCTCACTTCTGTCTCTTTTTGTCTGTCTCTCTCAAAAATAAACATTTAAGGAAAAAAAGGTAAGGGTGTGCTGAGATCCATACATCAAGCCACAGGTATACTTGATTAAACTTAATGGCCTCTAACTGTGGATTTAGAATTAAGAGAGGAGATGAGAATTTATAAAAGTTTTTGGTTGTTTCGTCAAAGCAGTTGCACCTGAAAATGAGAATTAAATCTAAGCACACGAATTCTCTGCATATATGTATGTATAGGGTATAGGTATTTATACACACACACACACACACACACACACACACACACACACTCTGTGTGTGTATTTCTAAAGAAGATGCTATAAAAAGCACTCAAACAGTTAACATTGGCTTGAAAAACTAATTACTTCAATAAATATAAAAATTTCACACCTCAACTGGTGTTCTACATTTTCCATCTGGCTTTAAAATCTGAAGTGAATTCATTTGCATTATAAAATTTGAAAGCTGTGGTTCGGCTTAGATACTCTTTCTTTTAAATTATTAGCTTCAGTGCTGAAGAATAGAAAATAAAGCCCTAAAAATAAAAATTCAGATGGATTTTTATTATGTCTGCTAATACATTATCAATATGAAAACGGAAATTAGCAGGTATCTTCGCTCGCTCTCCAATCCATACCCTTTATCTCTATCATGTACACAGAATAATAGACCAGCTGATCCCCACATCTGTAGTAGATGTAACTTACGAATAAACCACAGATTTTTCGGGGTCTTAATAAAATTGCCAAAGTAAAATATGGAAGAGACATTTGGCATATTTTTCTGAAAAGCACATAGTAAATTGGTCCCACAATAGCTGGGTTCCTCCTTGAGACCACGTATTTAGTACACAGAGCAACGAGCAACGTATCTTCTCTGCAGAAAGTAAGTGCGCAGGCATTTATTATTACAAATGTAAATGCCTGCACATTTAGCAAACCAGTGCATTCCATACGAAATGAAAGAGGCCAAGTTCTGGAAGAATTTCCTAATAGTTAAATTCCAATTGGTTTCATTTAATTCAGAAAGTATCGATTGAGTGCTTATTATATCTCTAGCATGTTTAGAATAGAAGCCTCGGCATAAATGTCTACAAGTGCCACTAAAGTCACTTTCAAAGATGCAGCATTTTTCATTTTACAGTTTTCAGAAATAATTTCGTAAGTAGCTGCACCTTTTTATTTCTAAGGAGATCAAAGAAACCAGTCAGACAATGCTAAAAGAGGCAGTCTTTTGGGATATAATACCAATACTAGAGCTAAGATGTAAAGAACCTAATTCTTGGGGTGCCTGGGTGGCTTAGTCAGTTGAGAGTCAGCTCTTGATTTCGGCTCAGGTCATGATCCCCAGGTTGTGGGATAGAGTCCTGTGTCTGGCTCCACACTGAGTGTGGAGCCCACTTAGGATTCTCTCTCTCTCTCCCTCTGCTCCTTTCCCCTGCTCATGCTCTCTAAAATAAAATAATAAAAAATAGTAAGAGAACCTACCTTAAAAAAAAAGAACAGAATTCTTGAGAAACACCTAATTCCCTAGCTTGGTTCCCCCTACCCCCTGCCTCTCCAAGTTAGATATTTATTTGCTGCACAAGGAATTTCAGATCAGGACAATACTACACTTTCCATTTCATGCAACAGCCTTCTCAGATCCCAAGAACTGGGGAAACAGTCCTGATACAAGGTTATTCACATAGAGAGTCTAGTGGTTTTACAGGATGCTTTGTTCCAGGAAGAAAAAAAAGGGACCTTGATTCAGGGCAATATAAGGCATTGGCAGATTCAAGACACTCCTACGATTTAATCTGAAAACACTGTGGTAAAGGAGCAGAGACAGAAGCAAAGGATTGATACGGCTCTGTGGCTCAAAGTCCTTGCACATATACAGTCTCATCTATTCCTACAGAGACACTGTTGGGAGTACGCGGCTGTTTACAGCCAGAAAAATAAGGCAACATATATAGCCTTAGTGCTAAATCCTATTCCCTCTGCAGGGTGACCATATGTAAAAAATCCAACAGTTATTTTGAAACATTCACTCTACATTTGTTTTTAAAACCCCAACAATTTCTGACGCCAGTAGATGGCACTAACAGTATACACTAACAAACACATTTAATTCCTTTCGCTCCTGCTTCGAAAAGACTGTGCTCTTGTACTGAAACACTTTAAAAGGAGCCAAAGAAAACTGCACTAAAAATTCCTGATATTTCTGCGAAATAAAAATAATAATAATAGAAAAACACTCTTAGGAAAACAGCAGTCTTGTCGAGCTTAGTCTGTGCATATCTTAGTCTGTTCACAAAACCCAGCATTCCTCTTCCTGGACCAGACCATCCGTCGCTCTAATCCAATTCTTGTAAATGCTCTGTCATGTGACTGACACATTGCGTTTCTCGCCAGCAAGCGCAGTGTTGGGCAGAAGGCACCCACTGAGTCCCTGTCCCCCACGTTGTCATAAAAATCAGTGGAACAAAGTAGAAAAATGAAGACAGAAGAAAGAAAAACATAGACACACACTAGAAAAACATAATAATATTAATCGAGTTAATGGGCGACAGAAAAAAAAAAAACCTCAAGGAAGACAAACTGAGGAACCACTTAGAAAGACTCGCAGAGTCAGTCACTAGTAAGAGCACGTGGAGTTGGGGATACCTGTGGATAGCTGCAAAAAGGTCTTCTGTGGTCCGGGGTCTGCTGGGGGTCATCACCTCCTCACTCCCCTCTTCCCTAAGGAAGTCACAGGCCTCCGAGGAAGCAGCGGCTGTGTCTGGCTCTGGCACCCCGGCTGTAGAGACGCAAGCCAATACAGGATGCACAAGTGACTTGAATTGGCACGCTTTCGCCAGGCTTCCTGGTCTGCTTCCCCGCCATTCCCCGAAACGTGAGAGCCCCGGGACGGGCTGTGGGGTCCTCAGTGTGAGCTTTTATTATGATCACAATAGCCAAAGCTCCCTCTTTTCTGTTGAGGTCTGGAACTCCTATTGAATCTCTCTCTCCAGTCTTGTTAACGTTTCTCTGCAGCCCCCAGAAGGGAGATTACTCACTGCATTTAACACCCCGTCTGCTGCGGACCACCCTGCCCCTCTATTTTCTGACGCCCAGTAAGCTCTCCCCTCAGGTCTAGATTTTTTTTTTTTCTTTTAATATCACAAAATGCCAAGTTGGTAGCCTAAGCGTGAGGCAGCACACTTGGCCCACACGCGGCTAGCTTTACCTTGAACTTGCACCAGCCCTATCTTCTGCCTCGGCTGCATATGTTCGGAGGGGAATGAGAGAGAGAAGCAGACTCACGCCCTCCGCCCTGTAGAGACAGGCAGCTCTCCGCGTTGCCTCCACCGTCTGCACTGCTCTCGGCACCTGGCTCCTCCTGCTTGGCGGCTGGCGAGGCATCGGGCTGCACCATGGGGACATTGGCTCTCACTCTGCCCGGGGACGCGGGTGCTGCGGCCCCTCCCTCAAGAAGCGCGGCGCCAGGGCCGGTGTCCCCAGGACCGGCCTCCCCAGGACCGGCGGCCTCTCCCCTGGAGGGGCTGGGCGACGCTCCGCTCACGTTCTCCGCGGGCTCCGCTGTGAAATCTCTCTGCGGAGGTGGCACCACGAGGAACAGTTTGGGCTTCTTGGAAATGGGGGGTGGCTTCCTGCTGGGTGAAGGGCCGGGGGGCTCCTGGACGGGGATGGCCCCGGGGCCGGGCTCGGCCTCCGGCTCCCGGGCGCTGCCCGGGCTGCGGCTCGGGAGGCCACGCTCGGCTGCACCGTCCTGGTGACCCTGACTCAGGCTCTTGGCAGGAGTCGGCGGCGAGCCTGTCACAGAGGCAGTCTGGCTTTCACTCTCCATTTCATTTATGCTATTTCGGGATTTCAGGAAAGCAGATGGCTTTAAATGATACTGGGGAACAACCGGAGTTAGTTTTTCCTGAGATACTTGTTCATATGACAGTGCTTGCTCGGATCCTGAGTTCTTTTTCACGGGCCTCAACTGTACCATCTGCAATGCCTCCGTGGTTATCAGGGGCATGGGGGGTCTACTGCCCTCCTCCTTGCTAGAAGGCTGCCTAAAGGCCTCCCAGGAGCATTCTGGCTGCCCAGATCTTTTGAAAGAAGGCCTGGCATCTTTCATCAACTTGGGGTCAAGGGGTGGGGCAGGCGGGGGAGCTGAGGAGGGTACGGAAGCAGACGGAGGCGGCAGGGAAGCCGAGGCACCCAGGGTAAGGGGGCTAAGTGCCCTGGGGGGAGGGGGAAAGCCCTGGCCAGTGGGGGGACAGAAGGGAGTGAGAACTTCTGGGGGTGGAGGGGGGAAAAGGGGAGACTGAGGCAGAGAGCCCTCCGGGGAGTCTACTAAAGGCGGGGGAGGAGGAAGAGGAACAGTAGCGAGGGGAGAGGCCAGCACCGAATCAGGCTTCTTCACTGTCCCGCTTCCTTCCGTGGACGTATTGGAAGACAGGGAGGTGGACGACGAGGAGACGGACACTGAAGATATGAGAGAGGACTTCCTCTCTGGCACCTTGGGCTTGGTCTTCCCCTTTCCGTTTGCTGGTGACGCTGATTTTAAAAACACAGGCACAGGGGTGAGGGCTGTGGGTGTATTCGACTGGCTGGAATACCCACTTGATGGAGAAGTGACTCTGTGGGACTTCTCCGGTGAGGCGATCTTTGGTTTGACTGAGCCACCGGGCACTTGGGGCGTCGCGGTCCTGGCGCCCTCCTGGACCTGGCGGACCGGCTCCTCTGCGGCCGGGGCCCCGCTGCCGGCCGGGCAGGCCCCGCCGGGGAGCCCGGGGTCTTCCTGCGAGCCGGTGTAGTCAATGTAGTACCCCCAAGGGTCCGCGTACTCGGACTTGACGCTGCTCGTGTCACTCTGCGATGGCGTGGCCCCGCACAGGGAGTAGACGTTGGGGGTGGTGGCCGAGGTCATGCTGCTGCCTGCGCTCACCGTGCTCTGGCTGCGCGAGCGGGGCAGCCAGGGCTCTTCAAAGTCACTGCAGGGGCTCTGGGAGGGCGAGCTGCTGCCCTTGCCCGGGAGGTTCAGCTGCAGCGAGTGCTGGAGCGAGGCGATCAGGCTCTCATTCAGCGCCTGCCCATTGGACTGGATGCCCTTCTTGGGAACCCTGCGCAGGGAGTCTGTCCGAGAAGGGGGCAGAGGCGGCTTCTTCGCTTTCTTCAAAGAGATGTTTCGCGAAAGGGATTTGTCATGGTAATGTGGCCGGTCCCCCTGGCTTTTCTGAGCTCTCCCATCAAAAACATTGACCACACTGTGCCTGGGGTTCCCAAAGCCATCGCTGCTATTGCACAGGGTTCCAGATCCGTGTCCGGGGTCAGGGTGCATAGACGTGTAGTCGCCATCGTGCTCCTCTGAATACAGGGACCTGGCATCATCTTTGGTGGACGTTTGATCCAAACTGCAGCTGCTCATGTTGCTTCTGGGAGTGGAGTAACCAGGCGTTGCTGCATGTGTCTTCAGCGGGGATGCCTGCCCGTTAGCCGAGGCGCTGTATTCCCAGGGCTCCGAGCTGCCGTGCCCCCCGCTTCCTGAATAACTGGCCTCGCTCTTGCCATCCACATCCTGGGCGTGGGCTGGAAGGCTCAGGTTGTTTTTACAGTGATAGGTCATGACTTGGGATCCATTCTCCCGACTTGCTGGAGTATTTAGAGAGACCGCTGAATCACAGAGGGACGACAGCATGCTTGCACTGGGGGGACGGGGATCTAAGGCCTGAGAAAGAACGGGGGGGTGACCCTCTGTCCAGTGACCGCCGTGACACTGATGGTCCTCTTTACTAGCGTGCCTGGAGAGGAGGTGGTCTCTGGATTTTACCTTCATGTATGAAGAGGAGCTGGTAATTTTACCGTCCAGCTGTCCTGGACTGTGAACAGCGTGAATAATAATGACCTCCGGAGAGGAGGAGAGTGTGGCGTTTGGGATAATGCTGGTGGAGTAGCTGGCGTGAGGAGAAACCACGCACGCTGGGCTTAGGACGTTCTCGAAGTGCCTCAGCTCCTGGGACTTGGGCCTCAGAAGTGCTCCAGTCCTCAAGGCACCTCCCAGATGTCCTAGGTTCTCATCTCCCTGTGGGTTCCCGCTCTGGCGTGGGCGAGCGCCATCCAGGTCTTCCGCAGGGCCCAGGGGCCCCAGCCGTGGCTCGAGGGACTGGAGGCTTGTTCTTGCTCCAGAACGTGGAAGACTGTGGAAACCAGCATCGCTGTTGAGGCGAGAAGGGAACACAACACCCGCGGAATCACTCAGCACGGACATGTTCCCAGAGGAGCCGGAGAAGTGGCTCATCTGGGCCGCGATGCCTTGCCCCTTCTGTGCCCTGATTCTTCGCATTGAAGGTGGGACGACCTTCACTTCCTCAGTCTGGCAGCTGGAGTCCCTGGTATCCGAGCGCTGCCCCGCAGCCCGGCAGCTGTCCAGCCTTCCCAGTGTAGAGTAGAGGTCTGGGGTGTACACTGAGTGACCACTGACATCATCTTGGCTGGTGCCTGATGCTGGAGATAAAGCAGAAAGAGGCTTGTTACCTAAAAACAAAACTATGTTAGTTCATCACTGGTACCCTCAGCCCCTTTTTAGTCTGCTGTACTTAAAAATATGTTTTTTTTTTCCAGTTTGATTTAGTTTTTCTTTTCTCCTGTAGGCACCTGAGAGTTTAAATAGTTACTAATCGCTCCTAAAATAAAAACCCTTATTATGAGTTTCATGTACTTCTCTTGGTTGGTACTTCAAACCCTCTTACAGGGTGAGTGCTACATAGGGAATTCTCAGTTACTCTCTTTGAGATCAAAGCTGAATGCTCTGAGGAAGATTTACTTTTCAAATAACCTCCTTCTGGTAACAATTTCAAGGTGGCCTGTCACCCACCGGGTGACTGTGCAGAGTATCTGTCAAGCGGTGACCATTTTTCCCAAAGACGAATGTAGTCGATCAATAGTCGGGCTACAGAGATATTATTTACAGGGGATGTTGGTATAAAACAGTGTTAATGACATTATTTTTTTTTATGTCAGAAGGAATTTCAAGGGAAAAATGATTCACAGGCCCATCTGTGTTCCAAACATTTCATTACCCATCTTAGACCATTGTCATCTGTCTGTCAGTGACATTCAAAAGCCAGTGGCAATCTGTTATGTTCTGGTGGGGAAAGCAGCAAGAATTGATCCAGTGAGCATTTCCTCAAATTAGGGTTATTCATTTCTTGGTGCTTTAAAACCAAACGAGAGTTGGTATGTTTAAAGGTGGGGAGCGGGGTGAGGGAAGCATAAGAAGGTCCAAACAGAATGGGAAATGGATGAGAAGAAACCTTAAGTGTATGTAATGGTTAGATTTCAAGATATCTAGAAAGGAACAGAATCTTAAAAACCCAAAACCACAAAAGCACAAAAAACAACATGAAACAACAACTTGGCTAAAGTGGAGAGACAGAGAGGGAGACAGCGAAATCAATTCATGCAGAGTAACCACTAGGACGCATTAAATCTTGAAAAATGGCAGCAAAACCAGTCTTCTCTACACTGTTTCAAAAACCTGAAAAAATCTCAAGCAGGGGCTTTGCTGAGCAATGCAAGTTGAGTGCCTGCTGGCAGCACTGTTCACCTGGGCAGGGACACCGTGGTGGCGTGGTGCCTGACAACTCCTCTCCTGTCCCACAGGAATTAACCACGTGTCCCTGACTGGAGACAAAGCCTTTTGTTTATCCACATAGCAAAAGATATGACAAAAACGGCAGCAAGGTTCTTGTATGAACCACAAAGGAGATGTCATCCTGTGAGGAATAAAGCATAAAGCCCTTTCCTTCACTGTGATGATGGAGAATATTTTTATATTTGTATCTTTAGCAAAGAGGATCTATTTGTTCCCCCTACTCTCTGCCAGTTATGCTTACTGGAGACAGACAGGCAGATAGACACAGACACACACACAGACACACAGACACACACAGACACACACATACACACACACACACAGGAAGCAGGGCAAAGGGCAGGAGAAAAATCTGAGGAAAGAAAACAAGAGATGAAGGTTTTGATATTTTAGAAGGTGTTTTAGTAGGCGGGGAAATTGACCTGCATGGCTCTACCAATTTGCACCAGTTTGGTTCCAAATATTCATGTTAACTTACTCCATTGAATGATGGGTATTCATGCTTTTTCTACTAAAATTGTAGATGTTTTTGCATGGGTTCAGTGGTAGATTTTTAATGGTCTTTAAGGGCCGTAAACAAAGTACTGATTCAGGTAACAACTTTGAATGTGAAACCATTTTAGGCTTCTAAAAATGGAAATATAACCACTTCTTTGCTATCTACAGCCCAGTACAACTTTCTGAAACAAAGTCTTTCTAAAGACTTTTAAAAATATGTGTAAAAAACAACTCACATATCATTCATCATAGGGACCACTGAAGTTCTATTCCCAAAACAGATCGCCTAATATTTTCAGAGTACAAAATGTGTCACATATTATAGGACACAGATGAATGCTATCTTGACTAGATTTCAATAACAAAAACAGACTATAAAAAGAGATCTGTGGGGTATGTGGGTGGCTCAGTCAGTTAAGCATCGACTTCAGCTCAGATCATGATCTCAAGGTTCCTGGGTTCAAGCCTCACATCGGGCTGTACACTGAGAGTGCAGAGCCTACTTGGGATTCTTTCTCTCTTCCTTCTCTCTCTGTCTCTCCCCCAATCTCTTTCTCTCAAAATAAATAAATAAACTTAAAAAAAGAGAGAGGTCTACAAATATAGACCTCTCAGGTGCTGATAAAAATCTTGAATGGACTTATCTGCTTTTACAATATAAAGAAATAATTATATTTTTTCTTTTACTCATTGCACAATACTAAAAGGTATGTCCAACTTTAAAAAAAACATATGTAATCAAAGATGACAGTAATCTACAAGTCAGCTAATTGGAGGCTTAATACATGGATTTTTAAAAAGTCATGTCTGGTCTTATGTTCTTAACATTCTTCATACAAACTATCAAAAATCATTCGGAAGGGGGGTCCTTTAGAGGAAGCCTTTTCTGCTTGGGGAATACATATTGCTCAAGGATGGTCCAAATTATTCAGGAGCTGAATATAATTACATACCAACAAAATAATCCTATCTGATTCTAAAAGATGAAAGCTCATAATGGGTTGTTCAAATACATTTCTATGTATATTTAAGATAATAAGAGTAAAGAAAAAATTACAAGTTTTGTCTGATTGATTGACATGGAAGGCAACAAATGATAGGCCATAAAAAGCTTTAAACATAAAATATCATACCTTGACTTCAAAGTATTATAAATTGGCTCATCTCAAAAATAAAAATAAAAATAAAATAAAGAGACTCATCTCTAGAGTCCACTGTTAATGGATTTTGAAGTCAAAACTGCATATAATTAAGCACAATCAACTGTCTAATTCTGGAAGAATCTCTGGTTTGATTTTTATTATTTATTTATTTAAAAAAATTTTTAATGTTTTTGATTTATTTCTCAGAGAGAGAGAGTTCGCACGCGCACATGAGCGTGAGAAGGGAAGGGTCAGAGAGAGGGAGACATAGAACCTGAAGCAGGCTCCAGGCTCTGAGCTAGCTGTCAGCACAGAGCTCGATGCGGGGCTCAAACGCACGAACCGTGAGATCACAACCTGAGATGAAGTTGGATGCTTAACCAACTGAGCCACCCAGGTGCACCTGGTTTGATTTTTAAAGCTTCAAAGCCACAGCAGCTTGGGCAGCACCTAGTGGACAGGAAGTATCTTTCTGAACGAAGGTCTTTTTTTCAGATAATCATGTTCTTTTTTATCTAATTTGTTTGACTCAGCCATACTTCCCTATGCTTCGTGTCTAAAAAAGACTAAATTTTTTAGGAATTTTTAAGGAAAATACCAAGTGTCTGTTTTTGAGAAACATTACTTAGGTAGTACAAAGCTTTCAAACCAGACACCTCATAAGTACGAAATATTGGGGAGAAAGATCAGTCAGAAGTCATAAACTGAATGCAGAAAATACATAATCTAAATTTTCTGCTAAATGTTACTCTTATTCAAATGTTCTTTTCCTTTACTCTATCAATCCTTTCAACTAGTCTATCTATAAAACCACAGTTGTTGCTTATCTTGTTTTTTTGTTTGTTTGTTTTTAACTCACTCTCGCTTCAATACAGCTGTCTCAGTGAACTACCAGCTATGATCCAGGTCATGTCATCAACTGTGCAATGACCTCAATCGTCTCACGTTTGGCCAAGATCACAGTGCAATGATGTGGGCAAAGGTATTTCCTCCACCACTGTTGGTATTTCTATATTACACACAAGAGACATGTGCCTGGGCTCCAGAGACTCAAGCACTGATTTTAAAAATAAAATTAAAGACAATCTGATTTACCTATGATCAGATCATTCCAGTAAGATCAAAGAGGCAACGGAGTTATTGGCTCCGTACTGGTTGGTTTAGTAATAAAAGTGATAAATTTCATTATCTCTGAGGTTCTAGAAATCATGTTACATATATACATATAGAGACAGACGGAGGGGGAGTGAACAGGAGTAGACCTAGAGATAATTCATAATGAATACTTGTGTGTATGTATATGTTGTTCTGAGCCAAATTATTCTTATACTCTTTGCACAAAGCCATCCAAAACCTACCTATTTTGGTTGCTCAGCCACTTAAAATGTAGACTACCCGAAATATCAACGTTTTATCTTACAAGGGGTGTGTCTTTAAAGTCACTCCTTTAGGTTAAGGAACATCTCCAAAAAGACCAGTTAAAACATAAACTAGTTTCTCACATAAGTTAGCTGTCACCTAAAGGAAGAAAAGAAGAACAAGAGTCTTAAAGAATGGGATCCAGGAGGACCGGCCCAGACCTGGAAGCAGTTGCAGGGGCATGAACCGAAGACAAATTTCTTTTTTTTTTTTTTTTTAGTATTTTTTATTTATTTCTAGGAGAGAGAGAGACAGCGTGAGCAGGGGAGGGTCAGAGAGAGAGAGGGAGTCACAGACTGAAACAGGCTCCAGGCTCTGAGCTGGCAGTCAGCACAGAGCCCGACGCGGCCCGAACCCACGAACCGCGAGATCATGACCTAAGCGAAAGTCGGACGCTTAACCGACTAAGCCACCCAGGCGCCCCCCGAAGACAAATTTCTTAAACCCTGCGGACGCAATCTTGCCTTCTTTTGCCAAAAGACCCTGTGTTATGAAACACGACGGGCACTTGGAGGTCCCCTGGATCACCGGAACTGCCTAGAGCAAAAGCAAAGCATTGCTATTCTTGTCCCACCGTGGCTTCAGTCTGGAAGGCGGAACGTACCTACTGGAGAACTGCGTGGCAGTGAAAGAGGGAATGCCAGGTAAAGAGAAGTAAGCCTTCTGTCCCTACAACAAGGCATTTAAGCAGGTGTATTGGGGAAAAAAACACACAGGAACAATGTCGGTAGCCCCGGAAGGTGAAGTAGCCAACGGTACCTCAGTGTACTAGCACACACCACGATAGCTAGGGTAAACCCACTTGGACTCAAAGACTGCTGGGCAAGTTCAGAAATAATTATCCAGAGTTTCTAGACTGTAACCTTCAATAGCGAATAAAAGTAAAAACATCAGGTGAAAGTAACTCTAAGAAAATAAATCCACAGGTCGGCTGAAGAGAAAGTGGCAAATTTCAAAATAGGCAGTATTGAGTGCCCTACAGTAATTACAAAAGCGGTTTTTATGTTAACCGATGGTAAACATATCGTACCGGGCACCAAGTGCTTCGCCTGTCTGAATTCATTACATGCTCAAACAACCATATGCGCCATGTTCTGTTAACACCAACAACCACATTATTGGAATGAGGAAGGAGACTCAGACAGGTGAAGTAACCAGCTTGAGGCCACCCCGGGCGTAAGCAGCAGAGCTGGGATTCAAAGCCACATACCTGGCGTGGGAGTCCCTGGCCGGGCCCAGTGTGCCCCGCTGCCTCTGTACATTCCCAACAAGCCCATTAAAAACCAGAGGAGGACATGAATTTAGAAAGAGGAGAATGAGAGGGTTATCCAAAGCATATATAAAGATAAGCAGAAATAATATGGATAAGCGAATTATGAAATAAATAACCCTCTCCACTAGCCAAAAAAAAAAAAAAGAGGGGGTATCTCTCTTTTCGGTTTTTATCACAGGTTGAAACATACTGAATTGAAAACCTATGAAATTGTTTCCTTGGACATTCCATTAAGGCACTATCCAATATAAATGGGTATTTTCTATTGTACTGAAATTTACTAATTCCCTCACACTTGCTGTCTCTTTGATGACAAAAATGTCATCATCGTTATCAGTGTTAACTGATATCAGGGTTTTTGGTTTTACGAAAACTTAAGATCTAAATGAAAGGTAAATTTCATTGTGGAAATACACCATGTGCAAGGTATGTGGAGATGATGACGTTACTGTAAATTTCTATCATCCCAGTTAACAATCTTCATATAAGCTCTTCCTGTGACCTTCTCACCAAAAGTCAACAAGTCATCTGCAGAGGATGTTAAGACTGGTACCCAGTGCTGCACTCAGGAGAGAAGCTGGCCCTCTGGGGGCGCCGGACGGCTATCAGAATGTATTGATCTCGTAAGCACCACAATGAGGTTAGCGTAGTAATGCTGAGCAGTAACGAGGGGCAACAGAATACAGTTCTGATAAGCCATACCTAGCTCCTTCTGTATGTTGTCAGGGACTCCTGTAATAGTCTTTCTCCTTTTGACTTTCTTCGGTCGTCTTACCAGAGTGTCTGTGTAAATTAGAGACCGCCGAAGGCTGGCCTGGCGATCGAAATTCTCCCCTAATACAGAGTAGTAGAACAAGCAAAGCAATGTTATTTTCAAGCAAGCAGACACCATGCACTCTCTTCCAGAAGCTTGTTGTAAAATGATAAGAAGGTATTAATAATGAGGTTAGCCAGTCATATGATGATGAATGAATGCTGAAGCCCCCCTCCAAAAAAAGAAGGAAAGCACATTATCATAATAAGGCTATTTTTTTCTTTTCCAGTCTACTTCCAAAGGAAGCACCTTGATCTCATTTGCAAATGAGCTGGGGTAACAAGTGCTAAGTGCCAAGTGCCAGTTTGTTAAGAACAGACTTGAAGAGTGAGTCTCTGTTATTTAAATAAAAATGGGTCATTTTGGAAGTGTTTAAACCCTCCAGCCACCAAAAATCACTCTTCAAATCAGCATAGGATGTGGTGGAGGCAATGAGCATATTGTATTCATTTGTTTTCTCTAGAGAGGAATATAATGTCTGGTCCTATGTGAGTATACAAATAACTTAATCAAGAATTCTTGGATGCAGAGCCTTCTCTTTTTATCAAGGAGGCTGACCATTTGGGCAGGCTGTGGTAATTGCTAGGTGTAGATACAACTGTAATGACCAATAAAAAGCCTTATAATGATAAAGTACTTTTACCACAATGAGACCCAGTAGCATTGCTATTGTTAAAGCTCAACTGCTTTCTCTCTGTTTCTTGATCACTTTTTATGATTGACCTTAATTCAGACATTTCAGGTAGTTTTGCAATCAAACCTAGAATGCCATATCCACAGCAACTTTTTTGCTCTAAAGTATGAACTTGTGTGATTAACACACCAACAGAAACCATAAAATAATAAAGTATTAGTTACTGATCGGTCTGCTTCAAATTATTTGCCAATTTAATGAAAGAAAGTTTTGTAGCGCTCTTTGTTAAATGGTTATTCTCCTCAAAACGAGATTTTTACAAATACACACATACACAAATTATATACTTCCACCATGCTTATGTTGTACAAAAAAGTATAAAAACATTCACTCTTTTGACAATACTGACACATATTCCAAGTGAGAATGTTGTAAACAATGCACCCTCTAAATAGGAATAAACTGTGATTAGAAACATATCTAAATCAAAATGAAAGACAAAAGATCTGCGTGATCAAAACACATTTCATGTACGAAGCAACAAACACAAATAAATGCTTGCAACTTTGTTCCTAATGGAGAAAACCAGAAATGATTGAGAGAAGACTGTGAAACACCAGCAGATATCATCACTGCAATAAATGCGTCACTATGTGCAATAGCATGTATCGTGCGTGGAAGGGGGCAAGCCATGATGACTTCAATGGTCCACAGTTCCCTGCAGCAGAGGAAAACAATTTCCTTGTATCACGGTATTAAGAACAGAAAAAACATTAACAGATAGTTGCATTTAGTATCTACTTTTGCTTCCTTAAAAAACAAAACAAAACAAAAAACAAAAACAAAAGAGAAACCACTCAAATTCCAAGGAAATTAAGAAACAAACCACAAGAATGGACATCTAAGACATATGCCATTAAAGGCACCAAACTCTCCATCTTGCATCATGACCTAAAGTGTCTGTCCCCCATGGTGGACTAAACGTGATTCTTGTACCTTAGCAGAACCCCTCCCCCAGACTCACCATGTCACTTGGCTCAATGCCTGACACAAAGCAGTTACTCAATAAACATTTGTTGAGAGGAACTGATTCACTCCCTTTCGTTGAAAAACAGCCTTAGTCATGGGTACTACATAGAAACAGACTTAGCTAACTCAGACATTAGTACAAAGTCAGTTGGCCAAAACTGTTAAGCACGTTGACCCACTCTATTTATCTTCCAGGTGGAAGACTTGTTAATCCACGTGGCAGAATAGGAACTTTACCATACATGCATTTCATTGGAAACATTCGTTTTTCTCCTCAACTCCAAGAACATGATGAGTCCCTACAGGACTGCGACTGAGGGGACTAAATTGATTTTCAAGCTGGCGGGCTCATTGTGCTAATGTTCTGCTGCTTTGCCAGGCCCGCTTCACTCTGGAGGTGAAATAATATATTTATCGACATTTCTTTTCCCTGCTGAACCTGACTGAAAATCAAACCAGAGGGTCAATGTTCATCCAAATAAATGAGCACATGATAATTCCCTACAGAAAGCTACATTTTAGTCTCAAAAGCCTTCTAGGGCTTCAGACACACACTGTGTAAAGAGCACAAAGCTGTATATGACCTCGGTCAACTCGACTGCTCAAAGTGAAAATTTTAAATTTAATGCTTCCTTATATCAGAATAGTAGAAAAATCAATGTCTTTATGAAATACCTGTAGCTGTACATGAACACATGGATCCAGAAGATGGATCAATACATATGTAACTCGGTATTAGATTTAATAATTACATTTCTGAAAATGTTAATCACTCAATTAAAAGTAAATTGCATTTTGACATAACTCATATTGCTCACTTCTTTGTCATTCACCTTTCCTGTGTGGCATTTGGAGGCCTCCTTTTAAACTCTGTGTAATTCATATCCACTTAGTCATCAACAGGAGAGAATTTCAGCTCAAAGAAAAGGTAATGTCTATTGTTGTTACAATTCATTTCATTGCAAATAATTATTTCTGAAGCTATAGTTACTCTGCTTTAAAGTTCCTGATCTCAAGATAATGCATTTATCCTGATTCCATTAAGGACTGCCATATTTCATAGCACAATCTTCTTATCTTCCAATATTACTTCTGAGGCATTTAATCATATATAACGTAATTATGTTTCTGCTGCATTTAATCAATCAAATAATGTAAATGCATTATCTTACAGAAAATTTGTGTCCACATAATCCATTAAGTAATGAACACACTTAGTACTGAAACACAGCTACTTCTAAAAAGAATCTTTAAAAAATATGACCTAGATGCATGAGAATCACATTTGGTAAGATCAACAATATTATTTGCAAAGAAAATGGAATAAAATACTATGCCATTTCTTTAAGGCTGAAGTACAAAAAACGTGAAAAAATGTACAAGAAATTCAAAATAACTCATGCACTTATTTACTAAATTTCTCAGGAATTCAAAATAGATGCAATTTTTATTTTAAATATAACTTTAAAACATCTGAAAGGCTTTGTTTTGTTTTTTTTAAAATCTTCAATAACTATCAAAATGCAAAAACCTTTCTAACAGCAGACCACAGCATTAGTTTCAGAAATATAGCAAGTGTGCTAAGGATTTTCATCCTAATTTTTTATGAAAACTCATTCTTATTGGTCACCTGATTTTTTTTAGGTTCTGGCCCCATAGGCCATACTTTATATGGACTGATTATCAATGACGCTTTTTAGCAATCTGTTTCTCTTGAACACACTGTCCAATGTTAACTCCTAACATATCTGTTATACACTTGGTACATATCCCAAATCACAGACCTTTTTCAGGAGGTATGAAACTGATAAAGCAGGAAAATTCTGATATCTTTTAACAGTTCCTCTAAGTTGATGAAATAGCGTCTTTGAGCTTTATGTACCTTGCCTTGTTATCCGTCCCCTTAAATATCACAGATGATTAAAATCTGAGCATAATATTCTAAAGGAACTTGAAGATTCTAGAATTCAAATTATGGGATCAAAATATAACTTGACCATCTTATTAACTTTAAAACTCTATTTGTATAATTTTTATTATTAGTTCACTTGATATTCTTATTTTAAGCAATTTTTCCCTTTTTATATTTGAGAAGGAAAAAAGGTAAGAAAGCCTATCACTCAAATATCACCAAACTGTTACTTCTTCACTTCCATAAATACTATATAACACAGCCCTTGAAAAGGGAAACATGCCATTGTTTCCTTAGCCAGGACCATATTTAGATGTTCCCAAATAAAATAGTATTTTTAAGAAGTAATTCAATGAAAAAAGACACACATTCTGTATGAATTCTATGACATCAACCATTGATATCAGCCCCCTAAATCTTAGAAGCAAGAGATAGTTCATATGCATACAAACATATAAATTTTAGTATTCCTTTCCTTAAACACAGAGCTGGAAGCCAGACTATAGCTATTTATTTTTGATGTATCAATGAGCTGCTAAGAGCATATAACAAACACAAGCCAAAGTCATTCTCCCAAGTACAGTTAGAAACCCCTCTGCATAGCAAAGCCTACCAGTTATGTTAATGGGAACCACATCAGCCTGGACCGTTTGGGCTTGCTGTCGCATCTTCTCTTCTGGCGTTGGCAACGGGAGTGACTTGGTCCAGTTGGTTTGAGTATTAAGGTCAGAGAAGTCACTTGAGGTTGGTGTTTTAGGTCTCCTGATGGAAATAAGTCTTTCCTCTTCTGATGAAGAAATCGAACACTGCAGGGAAAACAGGAAGTAGATGCTCTAGTGTGTAAATAGCTGGCAAAGACATTTAAGAATACATTTCTTATTTAAAAATTTTTTTCAACTGGAGTGCCCGGGTGGCTCAGTTGGTTAAGCATCCGACTTCAGCTCGGGTCATGATCTCACAGTTCGTGGGTTTGAGTCCCGCGTTGGGCTGTGTGCTGACAGCTCAGAGCCTGCAGCCTGTTTCAGATTCTGTGTCTCACTCTCTTTTTGTCCCTCCTCCACTCACAGTCTGTCTCTCTGTCTCTCAAAAATGAATAAACGTTAACTAATAAATAAAATTTAAAAATAAAAGAATTTTTCAACTGATTAAAAGCAAGCCAAAAAAACTGGTCACATATAAGAAAGAAGTAATAATTTGCAGGAAAACTGCTCATCATCTTGAGCCTGACCTGTTATATATATGATTCACACTGTGGTCTTTAGTCTCTAAACCATGAGGAATGCAAACGGTTTTGCTGACCCTCAATATCTTTTCAGTTCTTCCTGTTTTTCCTATATTTACCATGGTCAGAAAGCTTATGGATTTAGGTGAATGCTAGAAGCCCAGAGAAGCATCAGGGCTGTGGCCACTGGTTTCCATTTTTATTAAAATTTTGTTTGCTTAAAGTCATTTCTAGCCTCAACCTCATTTCCTTCGGGCTCTGACCTCAGGGAACATTTCTGACATGATAGAGCTATTGTGTGCTCTTCTGAAACCATTTATATGAAAAAAAAATCGGTGTGAAATTGTTAAACTCTAAGAAGCTGACTCTGCACCTTATCAGAGCTCCACAAAAACCTTTCTGGCGGTTTCTGTTTCCATACAGATTAACATCCTAATGGGGGAGACCTTCTCTAATACACTTCTTCCCATAACATCTTAAAAAGCATAAGCAAGAATGTATCTGGGCAAGCATTTTTAGGATGGGCAGTACCATGGCTGCACGGTGGCAGCTCGTTCTTTGCTCAGTGGCAGCTCGTTCTTTGACGAGGAAGCTCCAAGAACTCAAACGCAATGTGCTCACAAACAATAACAATGACAAAAAAGGGTGATTGGCTTTTGCTGTGAAATGACAGTTTTTAATACACAATAAATGTCTAAGAACTGTTCTTTGAGTTTAAAGTATTAAACCTAACCACCACATCTGAAAATAAGACATTTTTCAAAAGAGTTTTACTTCAGAATAAAAAAGGCAATGAACATGGGGAGGAGGGGGGGATGGGCATGGAGGAGGACACTTGTGGGGATGAGCACTGAGTGTTATGTGGAAACTAATTTGACAATAAACTATTTGTGAAAAAAAAAAAAAAAAGGCAATGAACCTTCCCAAGGAAATACCTGTATAATCAGCACCCAAGTCAGTTCAACACTCCCCCCCTCAAACCACACACCCCTAAGCAAGGGTAACTACTCTTCGACTTCTAACACCATAGCTTTGTTTGCCTATATGTGACCTAAAGGGAATCATAACGTACATTCTCTTTTGGGACTTTCTTCTTTCATTCAATATTATGTTGGTGAGGGTTTATCTATCTTCAAAAAACAGGCATGGATACCTTCTTGGATTTAATGTAAGTTTCTAAGAGGATACTGGTAAGAAATTTAAAGAAATATATGTTAGAAATTTCAACCACTTAGAAGAACACTGTACTCACTGTTTATTACTACTGAATTCATCTTACTGCAAAATATCAGTATATAATACCAGCCCTCCACGAATTTGAAAAGAACTACAGAAGAGCCAATTAAAATAGTTTGGTGTTGGGGATAGAGTCTAAACTAAGAATCCAAAGATCTGGGTCTATTCACCTTATACCTGATAGTCACATGACCTCTGGGCTCTTGAACCCTCTCTTTCCTGTAAAATGGGAAGGAATCCCATTTTACCTCTTGAATACCACAAAGAGCTATTTTTTTTTAAATTTTTTAAATCATTTTATTTATTTCTGAGAGAGAGAGAGAGAGAGCCTGAGAAGGGAAGGGTCAGAGAGAGAGGGAGACACAGAATATGAAACAGGCTTCAGGCTCTGAACTAGCTGTCAGCACAGAGCCTGATGCGGGGCTCGAACCCAAGAACTGTGAGATCATGACCTGAGCCAAAGTTGGCCGCCCAACAGACTGAGCCACCCAGGCACCCCACAAAGAGCTATTCTTAAAATCTAGTGAGCTAAGGGGCACCTGGGTGACTCAGTCAGTTAAGCGTCCAACTTCAACTGAGGTCATGATCTCACTGTCCCTGAGTTTGAGCCCCACATCGGGCTCTGTGCTGACAGCTCAGAGCCTGGAGCCTGCTTCACATTCTGTCTCTCCCTCTCTCTCTGTCCCTCCCCTGCTTGCACTCTGTCTCTTATTCTCAAAAATGAATAATTGTTAAAAAAATATTTAAAAAACCTAATGAGATAAAATCTGTGAAAGTATCTATGACTCTTAAATATCATGGAAATGAAGGTGATGGTCCTATAAAAGTGACTTTAAGAAAGCAAAATCTTGAGGGCACCCAGCTGGCTAAGTCAGAAGAAAAAATGACTCTTGATAGGGGGGTTGTGAGTTTGTGCACCAAGCTGGGTATAGAGATTACTTAAAAAAAAAAAATCTTAGTAAAAAAAATAAATAATAAAGCAAAATCATGAAGTGACAAGTATGCAATTTCTTTCTCTTACTGCAGAAAGGCTGCCAATAATAAAGGTGTTGTGGGAATAAATAACATAAAAATAAATCATAATTAAACATCTCTATCTTTGACTTTATATTCTTGATACATAAAAATGTAAAATGATATGGTAGCTCCTCCACCTAATGAATATGGTGAAATAATGTCTGTAATTAAACTGAGAAATAAATATACTCAATGTATAATGAGCATATGTTACCGACATCTAATGATGATATTAACTTACATCTGATTTTGATCCTAAATTACACCATCTCCATTTCATGTGTGATTCAATTCTGGCAAAATGGTTACAACGCCAACCAATGGTTACAAACGCCTACCTCTCCTTGAAAGATAAACAAGGGAATGTTCCAGTCGCAGTGGCAGCTAAACCACAGTGATATAAATGAATCATTTTCCAGCCTTTTTGCACTTGTAACACTCTTGTTAAGTATGACTTATAATACATATTCTCTATCCTTAAGACACAACCACCCCAACAGACAAGTAAATCAAAACTAACTGTACATGAGAATTTCATGACAGTCTGCATAAAAGTCTCACGTGTCCAACTCCTGACGTAGTCTTCACGAAGACTGAATCTCAACCTCGTAACTTAGAGGGTTATTCCAATTATCTGATATACACATAGAAATAAGTTTTCAGGTAATCTTGAAATACAGCACACACACTTTGAAGGCTATAGGTAGCAAATCCTAAGTAAACATTTGGCTTAACAGACAGGTAAAGCTACGGCTTGATGAAGAATACATAGCACGCTGACATCCTGCAGGGAGGGGACCCGTTTCCATGGGACATCTGCCAGGGGAGATGGTGCAGTGCAGTTCCCCCGTCTGTGTGCCTCTCAGCGGTGCTCTCATAATCTACTTTTCCATTAGTTGACTGGCGGCGTCAGAATTGATAACTATCACAAGGAAAAAGTACTTCGGTTTAGCCTTGTTGGCGTGGGATGATCGCCAGGGACAGCTCCAATATGACAACTTTCAAAGGTAATCTATTTTATAAAGTGCTCCCTTCACTTGTGAGAAAATTTCCCAAGCATGGCAGAGAACAAAGTTATCTGCAAATGTGACTACTACACAGTGCTACAACTAAGGAAAACGGAAAGCCCGGGCAGTAGGACTTCAGAACGATCGGACGCCCATCCCCCGTAGTATTTATAAATACAGCAGGGGAACAGGAAATGCCTCCTGCATCTCAGTGGCAGAACACATCATAATTTCTCCAGTAAGACGGACACTGTAATCCTCTGGATTATTATGTTAGCTACTGACCTGGTCTCCATGATTCTCCCTATATTGCTCACACTTCCGCTCCAATCTATCTCTCAACACAGAGGTGTGAGGAATCTTTTTAAAATTTAAGTCAGATTGGGACGCCTGGGTGGCTCAGTCCGTTAGGCATCGACTTTGGCTCAGGTCATGATCACATGGCTTGTGAGTTTGAGCCCCGAGTTGGGCTCTGTGCTGACGGCTCAGAGCCTGAAGCCTGCTTCGGATTCTATGTCTCCCTCTCTCTGCCCCTTCCCTGCTGATGCTCGGTCTCTGTCTCTCTCTCAAAAGCAAATAAACATAAAAAAAAGATTTAAAATTTATGTCAGATCATGTTCTTCTGCTTAAACCCACCATATCCTTACTATGACCAACAAGATCCTACATGATCTGCAAATGACCCACTGCTCTCTCTGACCTCATCACCTACTATTCTATCCCTTATTTCACTCTAGCCACACCATCCTTTCCATGTAGTCTCTTGGGCATATAATGCATACTCCTGCCTCAGGGCCTCTGCACTTGCAGCTCCTGTTGCCTGACATGCTCTTTCCTTATACATCCACCCTTCTTTTTCTTCATGTGTTTATTCAAGAGGCTCCTTCTTGTTGAGGTCTTACCTGTTCAGCATACCTAAAATTTCAACTCCTCCCTAATATTTTATATCTCATTTCTCTGCTTTTCTCTTAAGTACATATCACTAGTATACATATATTTTGGATATTTACCTTGTTTTCTCTCCCATGAGAAAATAAGTTCCAGGAAGCTTTAAATCAGAATTGCATAGAGAACTATTTCAGGATTTTAGCTAAAAATGGGTCCCCATTTATTTACTGGCTGCTACATGCCTTGCCCTGTGTTACAGACTTCAGAGAAATTGGTACCTCATTTAATCTTTACAGCATTTGCTTTGTTGTATAAATAAGGAAGTAGTGCAAGGTAACTTTACTTTTGGGATGTTCACAAGTAGACTACTGGGATTAGAACCCGGACTTGACCCCAGAGTCTCTGCTGTTAAACAGTGTTAAAATAACAACCTGGCAATATCTGCATTACCAGGTTGTCTGATCTAAAGATAAAATCTCCATTTATATCTCTTCTTCGAGAGTCAACTTTTGAGAAATGTAGAGAAGCCAGCAGTGTGGTGCAGTGCAAGAAGCACTAAACCCTGGACTGAAACACTAAGTATCCGCATCCTTGCTCTGGTCATTTACCAGCTGTAGGTTTTGAGCGACTCAGCTGTGTGTGTTGAGAACAGAATAACTCAAATAGCTTCATTATGCCTCGTAGTATCGGACTACCTCAATATAGAGTGAGTTACTTTTTTTAAAATATGGAGTTTAAACTTGCTTTGCTTTCAGACCTTCAATGCAGTTTTTAAACCTGTCTGTTGGTCAATAACATTCACCAATACCCCATACCCTGATCCCGGAAGGAGTGAAGAGTCACAAATGAGACAGGAAGTCACAATTGCTCATGTCAGATTACTTAGAAAGGGAAATCACTGGTCATGTAGGCAGTTGTGTGGATTTGGGACATTGCGGACTTGCATTTCAGAGACTCCTCAGTGCTGTCTGGAAAGCAGATAAGCTCCTACTACATGGACAGTGGAGCCTGAAATATGGTCTCTTTGGCAGGTGGCCGAGTGATCAAAAAGTGATCTTAAATGTGAATCTCAGATTAGCCCAGGCTTTTCCCTGTTTAATCTGCTATGCTCCCAGAAATTAAAAAATGCAATTATAACCAGAGCTAAATTTAGCATTCATTTATCAATTATTACATGAGAATGAATGTAGAGCAGATGAAACTATATAGAGCACTAGTTAAGAGAATACTAACATACATTCCACTCCTTTTTTGCAGGACACTTACTCCATCTTTGGTGGTTTTTCCCAGAAGGAAGTCTCCCTTGGGTTGACTCTTGGTTTTCAAGATTTTAGATGCCTTCCTAAGGTGTCAAAACTTCCACAGCCTTTTTTGGGCTATATGTGTTTCTTCTATTTTTAATATACTTAGACACAAAATATCTGACTTAATTCTGTTCTTTCCTATTCCTTACTCCCCACTCCACCCCACAAACCCGAGGCTCAACAACAACAAGAAAAAGCAGGGGCGGTGGAAATGGATCCATACAGAAGCACAGTTCATGGCCTAGCTAGCAGCTCCATGGCCAGGAGGTGGTGTACAATCCACAGTATTAAATAACTTTCATTGTTCCTTCTCTCCCCCATCAGCAGATTGGTCCTTTTACCACAAAGCTAGCCTCTTTGTCATCACTACATATTGAATTAAAATACTGTGGACTTAAACTATTGCATATTAAGGATCTTTTCCTTAAAATAATGGGAAATACTTAGAGCTGAAATGTTTAAACTGATAAAGTATTTCTTATTTATAATCTTTTAAATTTAATAGATGCTATATACAAAATATATGACATAGTGAATATTTCAGAACTTACTACCCGACCCATGACTTATATAAAATATTACCAATAACTGCATCTACCTCCATGCTCCCCCCCTGCTTCCCCCAAGGTAACTGCTGTCATGAATGGTGTGTTAATTATCCCCTTACTTTTTGTTATATATGTACCAATATGTGCGAATTACATGTTTATATTTGCTTTGACATTTATAAAAATGGTTTCATTCTCGGTGTTGTGTTACTCACTCATGTTTCTAAGACGCATCCATATTTCTGTGTGAGCCTATAATTCATTCATTTTACTGAGTATACACTCCATTCCAATACATATTTATTTATTTACTCTTTTACTGATGGACGCTTAGGTTGTAAAAGATGTTCTTCTGTTACTTCAACAAGTCAGAACACTCAAAACAGAGTGGTTAGGAGGAAAAGGCCATAGCTAAGGCTCAATTCCCCCATATACTCAATGTTAGAGGCAAAACAGGGTCTCTTCAGAGCCATAAATCCTGCTTCACTTTTAAGGGTGCTGAAGGTGCTCACTATCATGATTGTGGTGATGGGCTCATGTGTATATACATATATCAAAACTTACTAAATTGTATAATTTAAATATGTGCATTTATTTTATGTAAATCACAACACCACTGCTTTAAAACAAAGATTTCTGGGGGCACCTGGGTGGCTCAGTCAGTTAAGTGTCCAACTTCGGCTCAGGTCATGATCTCACCGTTCATGGGTTTGAGCCCCACGTTGAGCTCTGTGCTGACAACTCAGAGCCTGGAGCCTGCGTCAGATTCTGTGTCTCCCTCTCTCTCTGACCCTCCCCTGCTCACACTGTCTCTCTCTCAGAAATAAAACATTAAAAAAATTAAAAAAAAAAAGATTTCTGTTTCAGTATTTTATTTATTTTTTTTTTAATTTTTTTTTTTTATTTATTTCTAGGAGAGAGAGAGAGAGAGAGCATGAGCAAGGGAGGGTCAGAGAGAGAGGGAGTCACAGACTGAAGCAGGCTCTGAGCTGGCAGTCAGCACAGAGCCCGACGCGGGGCTTGAACCCACGAACCGCGAGATCATGACCCAAGCGAAAGTCGGACGCTTAACCGACTAAGCCACCCAGGCGCCCCACTGTTTCAGTATTTTAAAACTATGAGATCTTAAGCAAGCGATATAATCTCTCCAAAATACAGTTTCCTCATCTGTGTAATGGGTACAATCCAAGCTACTTTGCATGGTTGCAATAAGTATTAAACAGATTCCCAAAGAACACTAAGCCTGGTCTCTGGCTCCTGAAATGTTCCACATGCTAGTGCTTGGTTCCGTGTTGGGAGATACAGAGGTATGCAGATATCAACAAGACAGGGATGCTGTGTCCCCATTTAAAGGGGAAGGCAGATATGAATGGAGCCTTATTCCAGTGTAATGGGACATTTGCAACAACAGAAACTGGAACAATTTTTTAGAGACACCTTCATTGGTTTGAATGCAGAAAGTCCCGGAAACATGACAGTCCTGGGTTTTCTCATTCCCGTTTACAAGATACAAAGTAACAAAGTGTCCCAAACTGGGGAGCACTGAACACATGGACCTAGCATAGACTCCTCTGTGTTTCCACTGTGCCCTGGCATTACTCACAGACACCCAATACAAAGGACTGCACCCAGAGTCATCTTAAATGGCATCTAGACCATAAACCATCCTAGGCCAGGCAGTGTATCTGTCTACTGAGATGAAGTAGCACCTAAATGGTTTTTGAAAAAATGGCATGAATGAACGAATGCCAGATAAGTCAACAGTGGAATGAAAAATGCCAATGACAGGCATAATAAGGCAGCATTGGGGGAATTAGTAAACTCCCTGTTTTCTTTAACCAACATGGCGCAGGGAAGAGAAGCAGAGTATAAAGTGCAGGCCCTACATTTGCGTCTTCCTTGATGCATTCTAGCCACATCTTGGTTTCCAGATCGTCAAAATGATAGTAATGATTATTAAAACACTTCTTCCATTGGAGCTCTTGTGGAAAATGAGAACTTGAAAAAGTCTGGCAAGTGTTCTGAAGTGTTCTACCATTAGTGTAAAGTTAGTACTAGTATGACTTCTCGCAATTCTACTTAGAGACAACCAACAAAGACACAACAATTCAAAGTTTGTTATAGATGCTGAAACCTCTCAAATTCATTTCTTTAGGCAGGAAATTCTATGTGGGTGGAATAAAAGACTTAGGGTGAGTGGGAGAGTCGCCAAATTTCATTGTCTTGGAGTCATTTTCTTTGTAGTCTGGTTTGAAAAGCCAAGCAGTTGAGTAATACTGAACTAGCCATTATTTGATCATATTCTATGTGCCAAGTACCCAGTGAAGACTTTTATAAATATTAATTCATTTCAACCTCACCACTTCCTTCTCCAAGGAAGGTTAGGTGACCGTGTAATTTACTAGTAAAACCAGAACCCTTCTGAATGTCAAAGGGGGTGCTATTAATAATTACGTAGGAGAGCAGCTGTAACCCAGGACTGTCCTGAGCAAACCAGAACATGAAGCTTCTAACTCTTTACAGCGAGGAAACTGAAGCTCACCGAGAGAAGCAATTACCCCAAACCACTCAGCTTCAACAGGTGGGAAAGCTGCCCCAAACAGGTGATCTCAGGCATCATGTTATATAAGCCTCCGATATGTGCAATTACAGAGCAGGTCTCCTATCCTTTTGTCTTTTCAGAGTCCTCCTTTGACCGAAGGATCTCTCATCAACGAGAACTAAAACAGAATCTGAGATGCTTGTTCAAAGAACAACAGGAAATAGAAAATTCCAGGTTACAACATTACCATTAGAGTCAACCTTTTATTGCCATAATTCCAGTCTAATGTATGTGTTTGGGAGTTAATTTTATATAAGAGATTGAGAAACTCATAACTGACATCCTTTCTGCTGAGACAATGGGGCCTCTGTGAATGTTTCCCTGATTCAGTGAACAGTATCATCAAACATAACCTCCAACAATGGCAGTTGGAGAAATGCCCTATCAACTCACAGGAAATATTTTGGCATTTATAACTGAACATCCTTCAAAAACCTGAAAAACCTGTTTGGTAATACCTCATACACACTGAAAACTGAAAGAACAAAACAATGTCAAGACTAGAATAACACTAAAGCAATGACTTATTTTCTGATTTCACAGTTGGGAAAAAAAGGTACTCTGTGAGATTTCTAAATCCCTTTGCAGACAGCATTTGTCATGCATGTTTACATAGAACACATATCCTTGGAAATAGTTTAATTATTTTTCTTACTACACTTGGAAAGATACATGTGGATATCATTAGCAAAATACCGTTCCTTGTACCATACACAGGAGTCCTACTTGGTAACTGTTTTGCCTTAGGATAATTATTCTAGAAAAATTCTCTAGAATAAACACACAGAACAGATGTCCCCTAGGTTCTTTGTTCTAATTTATGTCTTTAGCTTTTACCTTGTCAGCAGCTCTCGTTTTAGGAGAGTGCATCTACCCTCAGCACGTAATAGATGCTTCCTATTGTTAAATGCAAATTGGATGCTTTTCATTCTGTATACTTCTTTCCAGGTCAGAGCACAGGTAGTCTAAGCACCTGTGAACTTCTGTGGAGTCCACTGCTCTCCTCACCACACCCCAACTCCTCCCACTTACCTAGAAAATACAAAGTAAAGGCTTGCCCCAGCATTTTGTCTCAAATTTGATCTCTGTATCTAAAATAACCCCAACTATTAAAATGACTTTTAAGAGCATGAGTTGCACTTAAGGGTCTTGGTCCTAACATAGAGACCATAAACTGCTGGCTTGGAACCCCTTTTATAGTTACTGGACTCCCACCCAATTTCAAATGTCAACTTGGTCATGTACTAAATCCCATGAAGATTTAGGTAGCCTTCTGGTCTTTATAGTCTGTGTTTGATATTTTGTTCCACTGGTCTGTATATTCAGGTTCCACATTGAGCAATTCCTGACTCTTTTTAATACCTGGAGAGGCTAGTTCTGCCTCCTCATTGCTCTTCTAGGTTACAGCTTTCCCAGCTATGATCCAGCCTCCCTGGCCCTTTCCTTCCTCTGTCCATTCCCCAAATTAACTCTTAAACCCAAACAAAACTAAACCACTCAACATCTTATTGGTATTGTGTTAATTCTATAAATTAACTTGGGCAGAAATGAAAACTTTTTGATACGGAGTCCTCTAAGAGGATAAGTCTTTTCTTTGATTCAAATCTATTTGTGTTATTCTATAATATTTAAAAATTTTTCACATGGATCTTATACTTATTAATTTATCCCTACTTTGTCTGCTACTACAACTTCCTTCCTTCCTTCCTTCTTTCCTTCCTTCCTTCCTTCCTTCTTTCCCTCCTCCCTTCCTTCCTTCCCTCCTCCCTCCCTCCCTTCCTCCCTTTCTTCCCTCTTCTCTCCCTTTCTTTCCTTCTTTCCTTCCTTCCTTCCTTCCTTCCTTCCTTCCTTCCTTCCTTCCTTCCTTCTTTCCTCCCTCCCTCCCTTCTCTTTCTCTCTCAGAGAGTGCCAGTGCACAAGAGCAGGGGAGAGGGGCAGAGGGAGAGATAGAGAGAATCCCAAGGAGGCCCCACATTCAGTGCAGAGCCAACATGGGGCTGGATACCACCATCCTGGGATTATGACCTGAGCTGAAATCAAGGGTCAGATATTGAATCAACTGAGCCACCCAAGCGCCCCAACTGCTATTATAACTTTAAATAGATTTTTTTCCCAATTATATCTTGTAACGTGCTTTGGTAGATATGAAAATTATTGGTTTCCATACATCAATTTCATACCTTTCTATGCCATTGAATTCTAATGTTGATGGCAGTTTCAAATTTTTATTTTCCTGAGTTACCAAGTATACAAATATATCATGTACAAAGAATGATAATTTAATCTCAGTCTTCCCTTATCTCTGAGCCTCTTATCCTACAGCTTTTCTAAGTGTTCTGGCCAGTTCTTCCCATACATTGTAATAATAGTGACAAGAGTGTTCTGTCTTATGCCTCATTCTAAGAATAATGGCCCAAGAAACAGCACGTTGGCTTTGGTGACAAGGCAGATACATTTTAAGGTACGAGTATCTACTTGTTCCTATATTATGGACTGTTTCTTATCAAGAATGGATGTTGAATTGTATCAAATACCTTGTCATTATCTACGGTCTGATTATTCTCTTCAAATCCATTAATATATTAACATGTGATTAATGGATACTGAAAATCCTTGCATTCCTATTGCAAGGAATAGGAATTTCCAATTTCCAATAGGAAAATCCCTATTGCAAGGGAATAATGGTCTGATTATTCTCTTCAAATCCATTAATATATTAACATGTGATTAATGGATACTGAAAATCCTTGCATTCCTATTGGGATGAATCCAGGTTCGTTTCTAAGTATTTGTCTTGTAATGAGCTGCTAGATTATGCTTCCTAACACTCTACTTATGGCTTCTAATGATAATATTCATGAGTGAGACTGGCCAGCTGATTTTCTGCTTTGTGTAGTCTTTGTTAGGTTTGGTCTCAGGGTTAAGCTAACTCATTAAAAATAAAATATCACACCATATCCTTCTTTTTATTTGCTCTGGGAAAGTTTCAAGCATTGAATTTACTTACTCTTTCTTTATTTTCTTTTTCTTTTGTTTGTTTCAAGTTTTTATCTAAATTCTAGTTAGCATACAGCGTAATCTTGGTTTCAGGAGTAGAATCTAGTGATTCATCACGTACATATAATACCCAGTGTTCATCACATGTGCCCTCCTTAACGCCCATCACCCATTTAGCCCATCCCCTGCCCACCTCTCCTCTACCAACCCTCAGTTTGTTTTCTAAAGTTAAGAGTCTCATGGTTTGCCTCCCTTTCTCTTTTCCTTCCCTTCCTTATATACTTACTCTTTAAAAGCTTTAGTGGAGCCCTGTCTGTGAAACCATCTGAACTTGGTGCTTTTTGTAATTTGGTCCAATTTTTTAAAATGCGCTTCATTTTTCCACCCAGTTTATCAAGATATAATCAACATAAAACACTGTGTATGTTTAAGGTGTAATATGTGCTAATCTGTTATATGTATATACTGCAAAATGATTGCCACAATGAGACTAGTAAACACACCTATTACCTCACACAGTTACCATTTATTTTGTCAATATGGTGTGAATTTTTTATAACATTTCTCTATTCTTCAAATCAGAAATCAATCTGTTAAAATACTCTAGAGTTCTAGAGTCAGGTTTGATATACTACATAAATCAGAAAATCAGTTTCAACTTTATCTAAACACCTTCCATCTAACAAAAGATGGTATATACAACTTTTGTTCCTAATCATCAAGTCGTCTGCTTAAAAATGTTAGTGACTCCCATAGGGCACCTAGGTGGCTCATTTGGTTGAGCATTCAATTTCTGCTTAGGTTGCGATCTCATGATTCATGGGATTGAGCCCTGTGTGGGGTTCAAGCATGGAGCCTGCTTGGTATTCTATCTTTCTTTCTCTCACCCTGTACCCCTCATGCTCTCTCCCTCAAAATAAACAAACATTAAAAAAATATGTTAGTGGCTTCCTACTAGCTATGCAATAAAAGCTAACTCCATCACTTAGCAGGGCTCCCCTGTGATGATCCCATCTCAGCCGCCCTCCACAACTACTCCTGTTGACATTCTTGGTGAACTCAGTATCCACAGAGTGGATCCATCTCTCATTGGTCTTTCACAACCTCACCTCCAGTGTGCCCTGATGATCCAGACTCAGAAACATGCCCTGGACTTCATCATTGCATAACATTGGATATTGGGTTTTAGTAGTGGTTCAAGAATTGATAATTCTATAGTATTTACTGAAGGTGTAAGAAGAAAAGCATCAAGAATGTGGCTAACATTTCTGACTTAAGTATCTATTAGAATGGAGTTATATGGTTTACCGAGGTGGGGAAAACTCTGAAAGGAGTAGGTAGCGATGTGAGAATGAACATACTGGGATTAGATCTGAGATACCCATAAGAGAGATAGTAAGCAGATAAATGCATGGGTCTGGACTGGCGACAGAAATTTAGGAAACTTCAGTGTCTGGAATTTAAAGCCATGGGTCTCAGTGGGATCACCTAAGGCTTAAGCCTGTTTCATAGGAGCAGAGTCACACCAAAAATATGGAAGAGCATCCAACCATGACAGAGAAGCACTGGCTAGGGAGGGAGGAGGAAAACAGGGAATGTGTGGTCCCATGAAAGCCAAGTACAGAAAGTATTTGAAGAAGAAGAGTAAACTATGCCCAACGCTGCTGAGAGGCTGAATCAGAGGAGGGCTGAGAACTATTAGATTTGGCAAGATCGACGTGATGAACAGACTTAACAAGAGTAATTTCAGTAGCGTGCCTGGGATAAAAGTTTCTTTGGAGGGGGTTCAAAGGAGATTGTGAGAAAAGGCAGTGCTGACAGCAAGTCTAGACAGTTCTTTGGAGAAGTTCTATTATAAAGAACTGGAAACTATGGCAGAGTTTGGGGGAGCAGGGGATGAAAGGTCAAAGGAGGGTTTCTTCAAGATGAAAAACAATGCAGTATGTTCGTATAATGACATTCTGATGCAATAAAGAGAGAAAATGGATTAGGCCAAAGGGAGAGGGGCAAATTGCAGGGATGAAGTTCTTGAGAAGTTGGACTTAATCATCCCACTGAAAAAATACTGAGTGCTGACTACCTTCCATGCCCTAATCTAAGCACATGGGGTGCAGCAGGGCAGAAGGGAAGCAAGGACTATGCACCCATTGCAATGGCGGGCAAGGGTGAGGAGCTGTAGGAACAGAGGCAAGCCATTCAATAGGTTTGGTTGTGAAAGGATATACCTTCAGATTGCTCCCCCTGGCCTTCTCTCCCCACAGTGTAGTAAATATCACAGACGGTATCTGAGAGTAAAGCAGAAAATATGGTGTCTGGAGATTTGAGAAGGATGGACTATAATTTGGGCAGTGGGAGAGTGAATTGATGAGCTAATATATGAGGAGTGCTGGCACTTTAGGTCTGAGGTTAGGCATTTATAGTATAATCAGCTAATAAAACCCGGGGTTTTCCTCTAGCTTTGCTTAGTGAGCCAGGCTTTAAGTGCAGAGCAGAGGTACAGCTGGGTTCAAATGGGGTTGGGATGACTTCAGGACAGTGACTGAAAGAGACAGGGGCCATCAGAGTTGCAAGTATGCACAAAGAATTGTGGGTCATGTCATCTAAGATGGGGAAGGATGACTGCGGATATGAAGAGGGTAGCATCAGCGGAACAGAATTTCTCATGGGGTCAAATAATTTCTGAAATGGAATTCTAGAGGTATCAAGCTGGAGAGACAATAAATGAAATTATCCTTAACTCTTCTTTTTCTCCTCACTTCAGCAAATTCTGTAGGATCCACTTTCAACATAAGCCTAGAATCTTCTCCACCGTGCCCCTGGTCCCAGCCCGCATCAGCTATATCTTGCCAGGATTACTGCAATAGCTACTGACTTATCATTCTACTTCTATTTTCAACTCTCCATGGTCTTGTCTCCATACAGCAGCCAAATTGCATTAAATAGAAAATCAGATCATGCTACTTTCTACCTCAGTTCCTCCAGTGCCTCCCCATCTCACCCAAGAACAATAGATGCAAAGTTCTCAACATGGCCACTTACGTCCTATGTGATCTGGCCCCTGGTTATTTCCCCAAAGTCATGATTGCCTCTCTTCCCCTTGTCCACTGCAAGCCACTCTGGTATCTGGCTACTTCACCCACAGGATTAACCATATTACTGTCTCCAGGCCTTTGTACTTACTATCTCTTCTTCCCAGAAAGCTCCACCGAAAGATATGCACACGTGTTGTTCATACACTCCATTCTGAGATCTGCTCTAATGACACCCTTGGAGCACCCCTCTTGAAAACTCAATCTAAAATAGCAGCCCCGCCACTCTAAAATTCTCCTTACTACCGGTTTATTTTTCTTCATAATGCATCTCACCACTCTGTTATATTACACTCATTTGTTTGATGCTGTGTCCCCACTGAGGACAGGGGCTTTGTCTTTTTCACGTGATGGGTCTGCATAACATACAATGATGTTTGGTTTGTTGGAGAATCTGTATAAATATTTGAGTAAATAAATGAATGAGTAGCCTTTTTTTTTTTTTTTTTTTTTTACTATTTTTAAAATGTATTTTTGAGAGAGAGCACAAGTGGGGGAGGGGCAGAAAAGGGGGGACAGAGGATCCGAAGCGGGCTCTGCACGGACAGCAATGAGCCTAATGTGAGACTCGAACTCACAAACCACGAGATCATGAACAGAGTCAAAGTCAGATGCTCAACCAATCGAGCCACCCAGGTGCCAGAACAGTCTTTTTAAAATTCAGAGAACTCAGAGAACAATAGTATTCCACTCCCCATTTTCCAGATATGGAAATTAATGCCTGGAAGGCCCAAATGACACACCCCAAGAAACCTAACAAGTATCAGAGCTGTCTTCGGATTCTGTGTCTCCCTCTTTCTCTGATCCTCCCCTGCTCACGCTGTCTCTCTCTCCCAAAAACAAATAAGAAATTTTTTTAAAAAGTAGCAGAGCGAAGACCTGAAATTTGTCTAATTTCCAGAATGCCACCCTCTATTTAATTTCATCTCTGAAAGTCTTCCCCTTCCTTGCCATTCACACAGTCATTCTTTTGTCTAAGTCCTTGGTATGTCTTGCCTGTTGCAATAGCCCTATGACTCCTCTTACCTCTTACATGTCTCCCTGCCCCTCCCCCATTTCCCAACTGCCCAAGTTAGAATTTCTCTTTCACATGTTACTATATGAAAAACACTTACTGTAGACATATACATACATACATATAGATATATAAAATATATACATACATATACCTTTTTATTCTGGTTAGTTCTCCCTACCAGACAGCTATAACTTCCTTGAGACAAGTACAGATACTTATTAATCTTTCCATTCTGCAGTACCTGGTATACAGCATATACTCTTAAGAAACATTTATTGCACTGACTACTCTACTTCCTGAAATGTTCTCTACGATTTCTGCCTGGCTCACTCTTTTAACCCCAATGACTACGTTGCCCAAGAAGGCCTAACCTTTTAGTTAAAAATGGCAACTCCCCTCTATCTCATCCAGCGTTACTTTCCTCCAGAGTATATAACACTTTCTAATACAGCATCACTGCTTTTCTACTCTTGGTGTCTCACTATCAAATCCACCCTGATCAAAGGCAAGGATTTTTTCTGTTAGCTTCACTGTTACATCTTCGGCACCCAGAGCAGTCCCGGGGACACAGGCCACGTTTAATAAATACATAACCTGAAAACTAATTATAATTCTGTGCTTAAGTAGCTCTGTTTAGGAACACATTAAGGAAGGATAAAGGAATTTGTGCAAATGGCTACCACTGATGGCCACACAACACAGAGACATCAGAGCATCATGATGATACAGTGAGCAGTGAAGGGGTCACAAAGATTGATAACAACTCCTGATTCAGGGTGAGTATTTACTCAGGGCGAGTAACTGTTCAGGAAATGACTGTGGAATAAATGAGCCAGGTGCCTAGCCCATCGTGCATGAGGAACTGCATGGGGTGCACACAAGTGAAACCCTTGCGTTGACTTGAAGATATTGCTGCACTAGTTAGGGTAAAGGACCCACAGGAAGTGGGAGAGAAAGTACAAGAACAAACAAAGGTTAATTTCCACATCAATTTCAGGCCTTTTGCCACTGAGGGCAGCCCTAGGTCTTGCTGACATATATAATTTTTTAAAAAGCAACAAAAAAGCATAGGGTCTGAGAGAGAACACTGTAATTAATCTAGTAACTATGAATAAACAAAAAGATGGTGAATGTTCTCCAAGACCATCAAATTGGATGTGCAATAGTGAGATGGCAAATAGGGTTTTTGATGCTCCATGGAGCCAAGAAATTGTAGAAGTTAATGCAACACTGAATGATACAGCCCAGCTGAGGAAAGGACAGGAGGGTGGGAGGTAAAGAAGGAGGAAGTTAGTTAACATGACAGTATAATTTGTTAGTTGATGTTTTAATATAGACTCATTTATAATGAACACATTATATAATTTGATATTTATTTTATTCTGAAAAAATTCCTTATGTTGAGAAGACATTCAGACCTAATGATTTAAAAATTTCTGAACATAATTCAACCTGCTTCTAAATATTTAAGGAAGAAATGTTCCCTTTATTTTTTATTTGAAAAGAATTTTTTAATGTTCATTTTTGAGAGAGAGACAGAGAGAGACAGAGCATGAACGAGGGAGGGGCAGAGAGAGAAGGAGACACGGAATCCAAAGCAGCATCCAGGCTCTGAGCTGTCAGCACCAAACCTGATGCGAGGCTCGAAATCACAAACTGTAACATCATGACTGAGCTGGAGTCGGATGCTTAACCAACTGAGCCACCCAGGTGCCCCTCAAAACATTTTTAACCAAGGACACATAGCAGTAAAGGAAAGTAAGTGCAACTATGCACTTTTATGAGAGTCCAAATATAGGAAGACCATGAATCCAGACATTGTGATTGAGTTCAGAGGGTTTCCAGGGAGCCCAGGAAACCGTTCACCCTCCCACCACCCACAGCAGCGAAGGCTCCTCCCCTGCTCCCATGCCTCCATTTTACAGGAGAAGCAGTTGGCCCCAAGAGGAGACCTGAGGTTCCACAATCAACTCTGGTTTTCGTCCTAGTGGACATCAGTGCTACCAAGTCCCACTACGGTCCTTCTTCTGCTTAACAGGCTGTCATACATTGCGTCTGATCATGTAAAGGAAGACATTTCTGTATATATTCTTACATGTTACCATTACTTGCTGACTGATTTTCAACATGACAGGAGGTGTATTTTCTCAGGGACGAGGATTTTTTGCTTTCTCCACACATTTCGGAGAGGATGGCTTGGAGGGATCCGTGGCAATTCACATAGGAGTAGAAACTAGTCCCTAGAGATTGAACCTTCCCTCAGATCTGAGCATCATAAGCTCACAGCTATGTGAGAATTTAGCAACTACAATTCCAAGTTCCAGAAGTCCTGCGGATGTCCTCTCATAAAGTCACTCTGCCACCAGGGGACTCTGCACACCCAGACAGTCACAACTCCTACAATCATGCTGCATCTAAACCACCCCTGTCCCACTGGGTCCCATTATAAACTCGGTTTTCCTCCTCTAAACATCAGTTAAAGGTTGAAGTGTATCTGGATAAAATAAGAAAAATCTCACGGGTGGGAAATTTGGGGAGATGCTGGTCCAAAAGGGTACAAGCCTTTTTGTTATACAACAAAGCTGTAAGTTATAGCGCTAGGAATCCCATGCATACAGCATGGTGACTATAGTTAATAATAATAATACAGTTAATAAGTACATAATAATAATAAGTACTTAAAATTGGCTAAGAGTGTAAAATGTAAGCACTTGTGTAGCGTGCAGAAGAAAGGCAAGTATGTGAGATGCTGGATATGGATTTTTATTTTTTAATGTTTTAATTATTTCTGAGAGAGAGAGAGAGGGACAGTGACAGCGTGAGCAAGGGAGGGTCAGAGAGAGATGGAGACATAGACTCGAAAGAAGGCTCCAGGCTCTGAGCTGGCTGTCAGCACAGAGCCTGATGTGGGGCTCGAACCCACGAACCGTGAGATCATGACCTGAGCTGAAGTTGGACACTCAACCGACTGAGCCACCCAGGAGCCCCGGATATGCTGTTAATCAACCTGACTGTGATGGCCATTTCACAAAGTATTCGCATGCCGAGTCATCACACTTTATTTTATTTTATTTTATTGAATCTTTTTTTTTTTAATTTTTTTTTTTTTATGTTTTGTTTATTTTTAGGAGAGAGAGACAGCGTGAGAGGGAGGGTCAGAGAGAGGAGTCACAGGCTGAAACAGGCTCCAGGCTCTGAGCCGGCAGTCAGCACAGAGCCCGACGCGGGGCTCGAACCCACGAACTGCGAGATCATGACCTGAGCGAAAGTCGGATGCTTAACCGACTAAGCCACCCAGGCGCCCCCATCACACTTTAAATACGTACGATTTTATTTGTCAGTTATAATTTCAATAAGGCTGAAAAACAATTAAAAATAAGAAGAGGACACAATCCTCACCATATAATTCATCTTTGATTTCTATTTTCCTTACTCATATCAATGAGCAAAAAATAAACGCTGTAAAATTGAAAGCCCGATCAATTTTGAAGTGGCTGTGTTTTCTGTTACAGTATTTAATACAGTATTGTGTATTTTTGAGTCCCAGAGGACAAAGCTAATATGGGAACATACCTTTTTTTTAATGTTTATTCGTTTTTGAGACAGACAGAGACATAGTACGAGTCGGGGAGGGGCAGAGAGAGAGCAGGAGACACAGAATCCAAAGCAGGCTCCAGGCTCTGAGCTGTCAGCACAGAGCCCGATGTGGGGCTCAAATTCACAGACTGTGAGATCATGACCTGAGCCAAAGTCAGACGCCCAACCAACTGAGCCACTCAGGCGCTGTGGGAACATACTTTTAAAGAAATAAGAAAAAATATTCTCAAATAAAAACCTGGGTTTTTATTAGAAGACTAAAAAATTATGGCAGTAAATTTCCCATTTTGGATCAACTGTTATCCACCCTTTTCTCTGAGGTTATTTATGTGGGGAGGGAAAATAAAGTTTGACTAATGTTCTCTAAACAGTAATGCATTTATGTATTGACCTAATCCCACTGAAATTTCTTAGATTAAAAAATGGTTTCTAAACCAACCCGTGTCCATCAAACTGTTAAGTCCATGGTACTAAATAAAATGAATTTTAAAAAACCAGATAAGTCAAATTCTCCCCTATATTTTTATCTTCTCATGGGCATCTATTACTGAGAACGTATATTTGCCTTAAGTAGTCTGCACATATTATAAGAGATGGCGTGAGAAAAAGGACTGCCGATATGACCCAATGTCTCTAAAATGAACTGACCAGTTCGATAATATTAAGTCAATGTGCTGCTTCTGTTCGATCTTTCTGAGAAACAGTGGCCCCCTCTGAAACAGTGACTTTTGACTGTTACACTTAGAGCTCTTGTTTTAGAATCCGAGTGGGTTCTTGGTCATGCGAAAACAACAACAAAATAAGACCTTCATTTTTTCTACCCAAGAGAGAATATACAAAATGCATAGAATATACTTACTGATTGTGACCCTTTAATGAATTCCTTGAATCCTAACCTTACCTTTTTTTTTTTTCTTAAATTTTAGACTAATTTTGACTTGCAGAATAGTTGCAATGATAGCACTGAGAATGCCTGGTGAACCTTTTACCCAGCTGCCCATAATGTTAACACATTAAATAATCATGGTACCTTGGCCAAAATTAAGAAATTAAGTTGAGATAATACTATTAACTGAAACCATATTTTATTCTGACTTCACCAGTTTTTCAACTGATGTCATTTTCCTGTTCTGGGACGCAATCTGGGTCCCCGTGTTGAACTGTGAAGCCTTACCTTTTGATCTGTTTCTTCATCTTCGTCTTGATAATCGTCGCAGAGTGGGCTGGTGTTGGCTGCAAAGGTGGGCCCCTGAGAATAGTACTGCGAACTTCGGTAGCCATCCCGCCTCAGTTTATCACATTCTGCAGAGGGGACAGGCCGGGCAGGGGGTTGGGGAGGGAGTTCATTAAAAACCAGAATTTGTTTACTTCTCTTTATTTACCTGTTCTAGTAATATTTTCCTAGGCATAAGCTTTCAAAATAATAATACTATTAGTAATGAAAATGATGATAAAAACAACTAGGAATTAGCAGATTATACACTATATACCATGTTCATATGCTTTTTAAAAAAAATTTGTAAATTTATTTCTGAGAGAGATAGAAAAAGAGAGAGAGAGACAGTGTGAGCAGGGGAGGATCAGAGAGAGAGGGAAATACAGAATCTGAAGTAGGATCCAGGCTCTGAGCTGTCAGCACAGAGCCCGACATGGGGTTTGAACCCACGAACCATGAGATCATGACCTGAGACGAAGTCAGACGCTTAACCGACTGAGCCACCCAGGTGCCCCCATGCTCATATGCTTTAATGGGATGATTACCTTTAGACTTGGCAACAACCCTCTGAGTTGGGGTCAGAGTAATTAAATTATTTTCTCAGTAAGTGTTATGCAGATAAGCAATGGACTCAGAATGTGAAACCAGGCTCTTTTTTTTTTTACACAACTTATTAACCAGCTCAAAATATATTCGTCCTCTTGTGAGCCAGACAGAATGACTCCTAACCTATCTATATACAACTTAACTATTGTCCTAATCTTTGCGTTATTTTTTTTGTAGTTTATTGTCAGGTTGGTTTCCATATAACACCCAGTGCTCATCCCAACAAGTCCCCTCCTCCATGCCCATCTCTCCCCTTCCCTTCCCCCACCCCCATCAGCCCTTAGTTTGTTCTCAGCATTCAAGAGTTTCTCAGGGTTTGCCTCCCTCCCTCTCCCCAACTATTTTTCGCCTTTTTCTCCCACTTCGTCCTCCATCAACTTCCTCAGGTTCTTAATTACTATAATTTTTACACACAGCAACTGATTATGTAACTCCGCATCAAAGACTACAATACTGCTCACACTATGCTCCTTTCCTAGATTCATCAGCTGGAAAGGACATGAGAAATCACGGATTACAATGCCTTCATTTTATTTTTAGTTCTCAACCTAACTTTGATGCCAAACAGGCGATAACCGTTGAGTGGAATTTAATGTGAAGCCAGGTGGCAGTCTGAGCCACCCGCCAGACTTCAGGGAAGTAGCCAGCACCAGCAAGTGGAAGGTAACTGGGGATGCCCCGCCGTGCAGCAAGGCTGGGGCCCTTGGATGCTCAGAGACCAGCGATTCTCATGGAGGAGGGACCACTGTGCTAATCACACTTACTCAGATCGGTGGGGGCAAGCGCAGGAAGAAAAGCATTAGTGGCTTTTTATTTATTTATTTATTTATTTATTTATTTATTTATTTATTTATTTATTTATTTATTTTTTAATATTTTTTATTTATTTCTAGGAGAGAGAGAGAGACAGCATGAGCAGGGGAGGGTCAGAGAGAGAGGGAGTCACAGACTGAAACAGGCTCCAGGCTCTGAGCTGGCAGTCAGCACAGAGCCCGATGCGGGGCTCGAACCCACGAACCGCGAGACCATGACCCAAGCGAAAGTCGGACGCTCAACCGACTAAGCCACCCAGGCGCCCCATTAGTGGCTTTTTAAAGCCCCAAGAGATTTCTTATTACCCAGACAGCACCTTCGAGAGGCGTCTGCCCTGCAAAAGGGTTCGCTCGCCACAGGGTACCTTTAAATCTCCAGCTCGCTAAAGGAGTGTGAATGTGTTTGGTTCAGGAAGGGTTTTCCATTCTGACAGCACGACAAAACCGTGTACCTGGTGGCACAGAACGAAAGTAGGGCATCTTCAGCATTCCTTTGTGACAACACTAGGGCCTGTGATTCTCCTCAGACGGGAGATGATGAACAGTCATGTCAGTGAAAGGATAAAAATTCTCCAATTGGGGGAAAACCCCTTATTCTCCTTTGCTACTTCACAGTGGGAGTGAATAGAGATTCCAACCCAGAACTGCAATCAGATTTTTAAAAACCCCATGGAGATAGTCACGAGGATCTTTCAGAATGCCAAACTGACTCTAAAAATGCGTTATGTCAGGGGCGCCTGGGTGGCTTAGTCGGTTAAGCGTCCGACTTTCGCTTAGGTCATGATCTCGCGGTTCGTGGGTTCGAGCCCCGCGTCGGGCTCTGTGCTGACTGCCAGCCTGGAGCCTGTTTCAGTCTGTGACTCCCTCTCTCTCTGACCCTCCCCTGCTCACGCTGTCTCTCTCTGTCTCTCCTAGAAATAAATAAAAATATTAAAAAAAAAATAAAAATAAAATAAAAAATAAAAATAAAAATGCATTATGTCATCACAAGATAGCTACTTCAGTTACTTAGGAGCTAACTAATTTGTGGGCTTGGCTTGCAACCACTCTTAGTATTGAGTAAAATGGAAAAACATTAAAAAAAAATTTTTTTTTTTAACATTTAATCATTTATGAGAGAGAGAGCATGAGCAAGGGAGGGGCAGAATGAGAGGGAGACACAGAATTCGAAGCAGGCTCCAGGCTCTGAGCTGAAAGCATAGAGCCCAGCGCGGGGCTCAAACTCACGAGCTGTGAGATCATGACATGAGCTGAAGTCAAACGCTTAACCGACTGATCCACCCAGGCACCCCGGAAAATTTCTTTTAAAAAAATTCTGGAACTTCCAAAATACAACTTATTGTTTAATAAGGATTTATTCATATTAATCTCTTTTCAGTGAGAAACATTTTCACATTTTTTTCCAATATTAACAAGTTTTCTAAAAAAAAAATGTAAATAGAACAGTCAGAATTCTACTCTCCTTCTACAGAGAGAATATTACATAAAGCACGATTAGTGGTTTTCAGTGTTCCATGTAGTTTTGGGATTGTGTAAGTATATGATTTGATTTTCTTTAATTAATTACCTTAAAGTTAGGATAAAAAAGTAATATTCAATAATTTTGCATTTCATTAACTTGTGCTGCAAATGAACACTTCTGTGTTCCTATCAACAGAAGTCTCCTGAGGATTCAGGGCCTACCTTGTGTAACAAACCAATAAAAACTGTTAACCACTTTAGAAGGAACACACCTCAACATAAAATAGGCCACGTATGAAAAACCTACAGCTAACATCATACTCAATGGTGAAGAGCTGAGAGCTTTTCCTCTAAGATCAGGAACAAGACAAAGATGTCCACTCGCATGCAACATAGTACTGAAGGTCCTTGCCACAGCAGTCACATAAGAAAAAGAAATAAAAGGTATCCAATTTAGTAAGGAAGAAGCAAAACTTTCCTTGTTTGCAGATGACATGATACGATATACAGAAAGCCCCTAAGACTCCACCAAAAAACTACTCGAACTGATAAATGAATTTAGTAAAGTCATGTAATACAAAATTAATTACAGACATCTGTTGCATTTCTATACAGTAACAATGAAGTAGCAGAAAGAGTAATTAAAAAAACAATCCCATTTACAACTATACCAAAAAAGAGTAAACTATCTAGGAATAAACCTACCAAGTTGGTGAAAGATCTATACTCCAAAAACAATAGAACACTGATGAAAGAGATTGAAGATGACACAAATAAACGGAAACATATTCCATGCTCATGAATTGGGATAACTAATATTGTTAAAAAGTCCATATTGCCCAAAGCAATCTACAGATTTAATTCATTTCCTTTCAAAAATACCAACAGCATTTTTCACAGAATAATCCTAAAATTTGCATGGAACCACAAAAGAATGAGAAGAGCCAACGCAATCATTAAAAAAAAGACTAAAACTGGAAGTATCGTAATGCCAGATTTCAAGATATACTACAAAACTACAGTAATCAAAACGGTATGGTCCTGGCACAAGTGTAGACATATAGATCAAGGGAACAGGATACAAAGTCCAGAAATAAACTCATGCTTTTATGGACACTTAATCTTTGACAAAGGAGGCAAGAATACGCAATGAGAAAAAGACAGTCTCTTTAACAAATTGTGCTGGGAAAACTGAACAGCTACATGCAAAAGAAGGAAACTGGACCACTTTCTCATATCATACATAAAAATAAACTCAAAATGGATTAAAGACCTAAATGTGAGACCTGAAACCATAAAATTCCTAGGAGAAAACTTAGGCTGCAAGTCTTTGACATCAGCCACAAAAACATTTTTCTAGCTAAGTCTCTTCTGGCTAGGGAAAGAAATGCAAAATTAAACTTTTGAGAGTAATATAAGTGAAGGAAACCATCAAGAGAACAAAAAGGCAACCTACTGAATGGGAGAAGATATTTGTAAATGACATACCCAGTAAGTGGTTAATATCCAAAATATATGAAGAACATATACAATTCAATACCAAGCCCCCACAAATAACCCAATTAAAAAATGGGCAGAGGATATATTCATTTTTCCAAAGCAGACATCCTGATGGCCAACAGACACGTAAAAAGACGCTCAACAACATTCATCATCAGGGAAATGCAAATCAAAACTACTATGAAATATACTTCACACTCATCAGAATGGCTAAAATAAAAAACTCAAGTGTTGTCAAGGGCGTGGAGAAAAAGGAATCTGTATGCACTTTTGGTAGGAATGCAGACTGGTGCAGCCACTGTAGAATTAAAAACAGAATTACCATATGATCCAGTAATTAGCTACTGAGTATTTACTCAAAGAAAATAAAAATACTAACTTGAAAAGATATATGCACCCCTATGTTTACTGCAGCTTTATTTATAATAGCCAAATTATGAAAGCAACCCAAGTGTCCATCAATCAATGAATGGATAAAGAAGTGGTGTGTTTTGTGTGTGTACATATATTTAAAATGGAATATAATTCAGCCCATAAAAAAGAATGAAATCGTACCATTTGCAACAACATGGATGGACCTAGAGAAATAATGCTAACGGAAATCAGAGAAAGACAAATAGCATATGATTTCACTCATATGTGGAATTTAAGACACAAAACAAATGAACAAAGGAAAAAAGAGACAAAGGCACAGACTTTTAAACACAGAGAAAAAACTGGTAGTTGCCAGAGGAGAGGTGGCTTGGGATGGGGAAAATAGATGAAGGGAACGAAGAGTACACTTACTGTGATGAACAATGAAGTTATGTACAGAATTGTTGAGTACATTATATTGAAACTAATATAACGCTGTATGTTACTTATACTTGAAACAGAAAAGCAAAAAGTTAAATGCAATCAGTCACATGTCCACAAAAACAAAAACAAAAAAAACAGTTATCACTTTGTAGCTACTTATGTTACAATTCATTGTTTTCAAATACTTAACAAAACAAAATACAAAGTGAAGGCTAAGGCCCTTTTATTTTTTTTAAAGATTTTATTTTATTTTTAAAGTTTATTTACTTATTTTGAGAGAGAGAGAGAGTGTGTGTGTATGTGTATACACATGAGCAGAGGAGAGGCCGGGGGGTGGAGGAGGCCGTGTAGAAAGAGAACCCTAAGCAGGCTCTTTGGTGTCAGCAGTTTGTGAGACCATGACCTGAGATGATTCCAAGAGTCAGACTAAACCACCAGGTGCCACTAAAGAATTTATTTTTTGGTAACTTCTACACCAAATATGGGGATCAAACTCACAACCCTGAGATCAAGAGTTACATGCTCTACCAAAAAAAAAAAAAAAGTTACATACTCTACCAACTGAGCCAGCCAGATATTCAAGCCAAGGTCCTTTTAAACTCCTTCTGGGGGCACCTGGGTGGCTCAGTCAGTTGAACATTCGACTTCAGCTCAGGTCATGATCTTGCAGCCTGTGAGTTCAAGCCCCGCGTCAGGTTCTGTGCTGACAGCTCAGATCCTGGAGCCTGCTTTGGATTTTGTATCTCCCTCTCTCTCTGCCCCTCGCCCACTAGCACTCTGTCTCTCTCCTTCCAAAATAAATAAATATTAAAAAAAAAAATTTAAACTAAGTCCTTCTGTTGTTTCAATTAGTCTTTTTCCCCTCACTAACTGACCCTTTAAGAAGAATAAATTTAAAATCACAGAATTTTAGGGGCGCCTGGGTGGCTTAGTCGGTTAAGCGTCTGACTTTCGCTTGGGTCATGATCTCGCGGTTTGTGGGTTCAAGCCCGCGTTGGGCTCTGTGCTAACTGCCAGCTCAGAGCCTAGAGCCTGTTTCAGTCTGTGACTCCCTTTCTCTCTGACCCTCCCCAGCTCACGCTGTCTCTCTCTGTCTCCTAGAAATAAATAAAAACATTTAAAAAAAATAAAATAAAATCACAAAATTTTATAATATGGAAAATCTTTTTCATGTATTGGGTACCATGTAAGACGTGTTTGAAAAGATTCCTTGCTGGAAAATAAGGAAGGGCTGTTGGGCGGGATCAATCTCTAAAGGCTATACTAGTTCCAATGTTTTTGGCAATATTAAAAATAGCTAACATGACGAGAGATGTTAAATCTCAAAAGACCAAAGACCTGCAAAATTATTATCCATAAAAGTATGAAAATCTGGCAAATGTTAGTACTTCCACCATCACCTTTTAAGCCTCTTTGAAGAGACAATGCCTCTTTTTTCCACAATGAAGTTTGCGTCACATAAGTGTTTAAATGGTGGTACGTCAACTGAAATAGGGTTCCAGGTCTAAGGTGAGACTAGACAGCAGACATTTATGGCAGATGACCAATGTTTTCACTCTTATCAAATTTCTGAAATCTAATAAAGTCATCAAATTCCACTGTCACTTATCTTATTCCAACATTAGAGGAAATCTAGGAAAATCTCCTCTTGTCAAGTTGCAACAGCTCCCAGTTTCTGAAACCGTGGCTTTGTTCATTAAATAGAGTGTAGTGTCTGGAGTGTGTGAGATACAAGTAAGTGCAAGCCATCGTGAATAAACAAAGATTTTTCCAACACTAAACTGTGAATAACTGTAAGGCAAAGCATACTTTAGAGCCAGCTAGGCCGGCAGCTACAGGCTAGAAATGTGATACTAAACGTAATAGATCTACCTTTAACACATAACTCCGCTTGCAACAGAAATTTGGAGTAAAACCGACCTATTGTTCTCATAGTACTTCTTGGATAAAGGTATCACTGTTCATTGTATCCTCTGGTTTCTCAACCATAAATTTCCTCCTCTTTCCTTTCATGTCAAACTATTTTCTTCAGCGCAAGAACAGTGGACAAACAGTCCTTGTTAGACCAAAGTTTTAAATATGGAAGAAAAAAAATGTCATAACACTGGATGGTTATTTAATCATCGTATGAATTTAAACCTGTCTTGGCCCCCAAACTTTCATGTATTTGGCTATTTCTTAGACTTTTCATGTTAATGTTTTAGACATGTTAAAAGAGCCTACCTACTAAAGAGACTTGGGGGCACCTGGGCGGCTCAGTCGGTTGAGCCTACGACTTCGGGCTCAGGTCATGATCTCGGTTTGAGAGTTTGAGCCCTGCATCGGGCTTGTTGCTATCAGTGCCGAGCCCACTTTGGATCCTCCCTCTCTCTCTCTCTCTCTCTCTCTCTCTCTGCACCTCTCCCACTTGTGCCCTCTCTCAAAAATAAATAAACCTTTAAATCAAAGAAAGAGATTTGAAAGAGTTATTCAACATAATTTTCTCTTCTGGAAACCTCAATGCATTTCCACTCTCCACATTTTCACTTTTAAATTTATTGAATCAGTCACAATTAGCTAGAATATGCAGCAGTTACAAATAGTTCCAAAACTTCAATGGCTTCAGAAACTTCGGCTCAGGTCATGATCTGACGTTTGTGGGTTCAAGCCTCGCGTCAGGATCTGTGCTGACAGCTCAGAGCCTGGAGCCTGCTTTAGATTCTGTGTCTCCCTCTCTCTCTGCACTTCCCCCACTCACACTCTGATTCTCTCTCTCTCTCTCTAAAAATAAAAATATATAAATAAACAAACTTACAGATGGCGACAATGTTGTGATGACAAACTACCCACTCCATGCCTCTCTGGACCACGTGTAACGGATAAAAAGAACTCTAGCCTTTTGTGAGCAAATCAATACTTTCAGTTTGAGGTTTAGTGCCCAAAACTCTTCCCTAGAAAGAAAAGATGTTAGGGGCGCCTGGGTGGCTTAGTCGGTTAAGCGTCCGACTTTCGCTTAGGTCATGATCTCGCGGTTCGTGGGTTTGAGCCCCGTGTCAGGCTCTGTGCTGACTGCCAGCGCAGAGACTGGAGCCTGTTTCAGAGTCTGTATCTTCCTCTCTCTCTGACCCTCCCTTGCCCACGCTGTCTCTCTCTCTCTCTCCTAAAAATAAATAAAAATATTTAAAAAAAAAAAAAGATGTTAAACTAGCTCTATTATAGTTTTTTCCCCTACACTTATATTTTCATAAAAAATGAGTAAGAAATGAAATAAGTAAATATTTATCTTAAAGAATATTGATATTTGGGGCACCTGGGTGGCTCTGTTGGTTAAGCATCTGACTTTGGCTCAGGTCATGATCTCACAGTTTATGGGTTTGAGCCCTGTGTTGGGCTCTGTGCTGACAGCTTAGAGCCTCGATCCTGCTTCAGATTCTGTGTCTCCCTCTCTCTCTTTCTGCCCCTCTCCCTACTTCCACTCTGTCTCTCTCAAAAATAAACATTAAAAAAATTTTTTAAAAGACCCAATATTGATATTTAAGGTCTTCCAAAATTAAGGAAAGTCTCGTTCCCTTAGGGGCAAAGCAAGTCTATAAGTGAAAACGCTATATATCTTAGAGAAATAATGTAGATATTAGAAGACTCAGCATTTTAAGATGGAAGAGAAAACCCTGTGATTCCCTTCTAGAAGGTATTTTATAAATTCCTAAATTATGTTAATTATACGTATCACCATAGCATGTATATTACCATCATCACTTCCCAAAGCCCCTTACAGATGACAGCAGTCCAGGCCGGGTCCCACCGGTCCATGGTGGCAGCTGCCGTGCTTCTTCCCGACAGCTTAATCCAAATGCCACCCCTGCTTTTACCCTCAGATTCTATCTTCCACAAAGCCTTCCCCAGTCACTCCAACCTTCGACGTTAGCCTGAATTCTTCCATATTATAAACCATACTGCATATTTGTTAGATCCTCTGCTGTGTCTCACATAGTACAGAAGTTCAACTGATGTTTTCCACTAAAGAAAAGCAAGGAGGAGTAGAAGGTACAGTGGCATCTACTGCCAAAGAGGGAGAAGCACGGTTACAAGACATTAGTCCCTAAGACAATAGTTTCTCCTTGGTAACTCATGTAATCATGACTCCAGGGCAAAGCAACTCCATCCCACATTTATCCATGAATTCCCAAATATTCATGAAGCATCTACTCCCTGCTAAGTACTTTTATAGGCACAGAAGAGTCTACAGTGAACAGAACAAAAATTCCTGCCATCATGGAGCTTCTGTTCTAATAAGGGCATTGACAACAAACAGGAAAAATAAAAAAACAACACCCAGTCAGCCACGTAGCATGTTAGAAGGGCCTAAGTGCTAAGGGAAAAATAAAGCGAGGAAGGGAACGCGGAGGGGCATTCGTAGGAGGCTTCACTCACTGAGCGGTGATTTCTGGCCCAAGAAAGTAGGTCCCGTCACCCTGAGAAGGAAGTAGAGAAAAGTACAGTTTGGGGTAAGAACCAGATAGGTAAACAAGGGACACACCATGTAGGGCCTCGAGGGTTCCAAGGACTCTGGCTTTTACCACGAGGCCGAGGGACAGCCTCTGGAGACTTGGAACAGAGAAGTGACATGATCCTCCCTGCACCTATCACCTTCTTCCTGCCTACCCACTTTCCTAAGATCGAGGACTCAGCTCAAAACTACTTGGATACATACATTCTAAATAAACCACAATAGGAGCCTGACTGTTATCTACGGGAGGAGAAAGCCAGTCATTCAGTGATGCCAGGAAACGTGCACGGACATTGTTACCACCGACTGCTATAATGCACCACAGTTGAGTTTTTCATATTTTCTATCAGAGAAAACATACACATAGTGAAAAATTTCCTGAATTCACTATGAAGATTTTGAAATATACTCAAAGGGAACAAAGTTCTTACCTGAAATAAATGGCTAATAAGCCTGATTTGCTTCAATGAGAGGGAAAAGGAGGAGCAGTAGAGAGGAGACACTGGATGCATAATGGGGTCTTCTAGACCCCAAAGAAATGATATCATATGATAAGGGGATGCTAAAAGGAAAAAAGTGAGGGTGCCTGGGTGGCTCAGCTGGTTAAGCATCTGACTTTGGCTCAGGTCATGATCTCATGGTTTGTGGGTTCGAGCCATGCATTGGGCTCTGTACTGACAGTGCAAAGCCTGCTTCGGATCCTCTCTCTCCCCCTCTCTCTCTGACCCTCCACAACTCATGCTTTCTCTCTCTCTCTTTAAAACTGAATGAATAAATAAATAGATAAATAAAAAGAAAACTGTGAGAAGTTTGCTGACTTGTTAGACTATGTGAAAAAGAGGGGAAGGAGGGACCTGGAGGACTCAGCTGGTTAAACATCTGACTGTGGCTTAGGTCATGATTTCATAGTCTGTGAGTTCGAGCCCCTCGTTGGGCTCTGTGCTGACATCATGAAGCCTGCTTGTGGATTTTCTTTCTCCCTCTCTCTCTGCCCTTCCCTCACTAGTGCTCGGTCTCTCTCTCTCTCTCTCTCAAAAATAAACATTGGGGTGCCTGGGTGGCTTAGTTGGTTGAGCGTCCGACTTTGGCTCAGGTCATGATCTCACTGTTTGTGGGTTCGAGCCTCACGTCGGGCTCTGTGCTGACAGCTAGCTCAGAGCCTGGAGCCTGTTTCCAGATTCTGTGTCTCCCTCTCTCTGTGACCCTCCCTGTTCATGCTCTCTCGGAAATAAATAAAACATTAAAAAAATTTTTTAGGGGTGCCCAGGTGGCTTAGTCGGTTAAGCGTCCGACTTTCGCTTAGGTCATGATCTCGCGGTTCGTGGGTTCGAGCCGCGTCAGGCTCTGTGCTGACTGCCAGCTCGAGCCTGGAGCCTGTTTCAGTCTGTGACTCCCTCTCACTCTGACCCTCCCCTGCTCACGCTGTCTCTCTCTCTCACTCTCTAGAAATAAATAAAACATTAAAAAAATTTTTTAAATTAAACATTAAAAAAAAAAAAAAGAAATGAAGGAATGATGAAGAAAGTATTTGAAATAAGCACTGCTGTAGTAAAAGCCAGAAGGATCAAATAAGAAGGTAATACTGTCACTCCTCAAGTCATATGGGTCGTGTTGGTGTGTGCAGGTATGAACCGCCAGGAAAGTTTTGGAACATTCAAGTCAAAAGCACAATTTTGGTATTTCACAACAGCAGAGTATTCTAGACATGCCATATTTTATTTTTTTTAAATAAGCTTTCATTTAAATTCTAATCAGTTAAGATATAGTGTGCTGTTGGTTTCTGCAGTAGAATTGAGTGACTCATCACTTACATATAAGACCCAGTGCTCATCACAACACAGACATCTCATATTTTAAAAATCTGAATGTGGTTTCTTTTTAACAGTATTAAATCTTTCATAATCCTACTGTAATCCAAGGTCACTGAAATTGGGAGGATTCCACTTCCAAAATTAATTATAAAAATAATGGTCATGAGGTGCTGCTTCACTGAGAATGTCCTATGATGAACCATAGTCTAAAAAAGTCCTTTTTTCAGATCACTGATTTTTAAAGCCATTACTACTGACAATAAATAAATGCATTATTTTCTAAATGGAAAGCCCTTGGCCGTCATTACTTGATTTGTGTTGAAAGTATTTCTGTGGGAACTGAAGGAGAACAAATACTGTACGTGTCTTATGGATTATGAAACCCAGGTATAAAGTTTCTGGAAGATCCAGGTTTCCAAACTTCTATTCCAATTATTTATCCATCAGATTATCAACAACAGGGTAAAAGGCTGCTTCTATGATTTATCTTTGTCCATTAGTGAGAACTAAGAACACATCAGACTATAAACATGCATGTTGAGATCAAAATCAATTCCAACCCAACGGCTGTACTGGGCATTATACAGCTAATCTAATTTGAGCTTTTAAGTAAGCACATAGGAAAAATCTGTTGCACTCAAATATTGCACTTTGGAACCATTAGGGAATTTATTTTCTTAAGAAAATTAAACCAAAATGCATTTTAAAATAGAAGGGATTTACCTTCTAGCTCATTAATTTATTGGGTCTGGCAACACTGGAAAATAAAAAAATCTTACACTGGGGTTCACATTCTGCCTTGCCATTTAGGCCTACTAGATGTTTCAAAAATACACCTGGATTTTCTGCAAATTCTTCAAACAGCAGAACTTCAACTTATTTAAATTGTTTTTAAGAATAAAAAGTGAGAATAATTAAGGGACTCTAGACGTTCAGGCATTTTTAGGTTCCTTGGTTATCTACAGCCTATCAAGTGAGCTGAAAAGCTGTGTTAAAGCCTAAAGACACCATGAATTTAATATAGATCTTAGATACGGGTATTTTCCTAGATAACTGAATTGCAATTTTAAATGCTAGATTTCAAATAAATGTGCCCTTTGGTTTAGTATCGGACTAATGATTGGTTTTTTTCTCCCCTCCCCTCTTAGAGTAAGAATTTTTATATAGTTATACAGTAATACTTATAATGGCATAAAAGCATGTTGTTTACATATGAAGTAGTAAAGTGAAATTTATCTTCCAACAAATACACAGTTGAGTCTGTAAGATCATTTCTTTGTCAGTCACTAGTTCAATGATATTTCACATCCAAACCACCATAAAACAGAAAAGGATAAGGAGAAAATGCACGGCTTTAATGATTAATCCCAAGCCCATCTAAAAGTTCTGAAAACAAATGTCTCCTTACTTAATGATGCACGGAAGACAAAATGTTCCAGGTGCTAGAGTATAATTTGCTTAACAGGGTAAGAAAGACAGAAGGCCAATCAGAAAATATGCCACGTATCACCCAAGTGTCAATGAAAAGGGAGCTCCCTTGAAGGGAATGAGTTTCAATTTGTGAAAGCCAATTTCTTCTAACAGCCAGAGAGATGAGCAGCAGCAGTCCAGAGCTCAAACCCTGAAAGCAAACAGTTGTGTGTTCAAATCCTAGCCAGTGGAGCTGAAGGGATACTTTCAACTTTCAAAGGGCCAAGCTGACTGAGAAAAAAAGTTCACATGGCAGTTTATAGAGCCAAGGTTTTCCAAATTAAGGTGCATCAGAAGCACCTGGAAGGCTTGTTGAACCCACTGCTGGCCCCACTTTCAGAGTGTCTGATTCACTCGGTCTGGGGTGGGGCCAGAGAACTTGCATTTCTAGTAAATTCCCAACCAGATGCTGATACTGCTGGTCTGAGAGCCACCAATCTCAGTATGAGAAAAGAGGGAAACTAGAATTTGGATCATTTGAGCTTTCCAACATATTCCAAGTGAGCAATGCCAAAAGGTCCCGAGGCAAAAGGGGGTTGGTCTGGTTGTTTTTATTATTATGTTGCAAATGATTCACACTCACCAACAGAATAACTTCAGCAGAGATCAGGAAACAAAGGATGAAGAAGACTTTAGCTTATGGTAGGGTCCATGTAGAGGGGAGAAATGCTAAGTCTGGCATCTTCTTTTAGTTCCTAAAGAACACTGGTTTGTTTCAGAAAAAGCTTTAACTTTGCTACTCTAAGTGCCTTGCACGTCAGGCCTCCCTTAAAATGCTTGGAGATTTCCTGCTTTAAACATCCCACTCCAGCCCCAACACAGGAGGAAGCTTCAGGCCACCACCTCTCACCTGATTACTGTGCTGGTCCCCACCCTGTCTCCTGCTTTCACCTGGCCCCCATGCGATGAACCTTTAACACAGAGCCCACTTCAGCCACTTTAAAACGATGAATCAGATTATGTCACTCCGGAGTTCAAACGTCTCCAATAGCTTCCCAGCACTGAAAGTAAAAAGAAAACTCCTCCCGACAGTGTCTAAGCCCTGCATGATGTGACGCTGTGGGTGGCTAGCAGGTGCTCGGTGGTTCATTAATGAACGAACAGTACTTGAAAGGGTGCTGTGATTACATGATACAAATGCCGCCCATTCCTCTCCCAGGTGTATTTTATCATTGAACACATGTTCCAGGGTAATAAACCCAAGGCATATGACCTGCCCCTCATCTATATTGGCCATGTCACCAATGTTTATTAAACACAACTGAGGAACATGTCCTATGATGAACCATAGTCTAAAAAAGTCCTTTTTTCAGATCACTGATTTTTAAAGCCATTACTACTGACAATAAATAAATGCATTATTTTCTAAATGGAAAGCCCTTGGCCGTCATTACTTGATTTGTGTTGAAAGTATTTCTGTGGGAACTGAAGGAGAACAAATACTGTACGTGTCTTATGGATTATGAAACCCAGGTATAAAGTTTCTGGAAGATCCAGGTTTCCAAACTTCTATTCCAATTATTTATCCATCAGATTATCAACAACAGGGTAAAAGGCTGCTTCTATGATTTATCTTTGTCCATTAGTGAGAACTAAGAACACATCAGACTATAAACATGCATGTTGAGATCAAAATCAATTCCAACCCAACGGCTGTACTGGGCATTATACAGCTAATCTAATTTGAGCTTTTAAGTAAGCACATAGGAAAAATCTGTTGCACTCAAATATTGCACTTTGGAACCATTAGGGAATTTATTTTCTTAAGAAAATTAAACCAAAATGCATTTTAAAATAGAAGGGATTTACCTTCTAGCTCATTAATTTATTGGGTCTGGCAACACTGGAAAATAAAAAAATCTTACACTGGGGTTCACATTCTGCCTTGCCATTTAGGCCTACTAGATGTTTCAAAAATACACCTGGATTTTCTGCAAATTCTTCAAACAGCAGAACTTCAACTTATTTAAATTGTTTTTAAGAATAAAAAGTGAGAATAATTAAGGGACTCTAGACGTTCAGGCATTTTTAGGTTCCTTGGTTATCTACAGCCTATCAAGTGAGCTGAAAAGCTGTGTTAAAGCCTAAAGACACCATGAATTTAATATAGATCTTAGATACGGGTATTTTCCTAGATAACTGAATTGCAATTTTAAATGCTAGATTTCAAATAAATGTGCCCTTTGGTTTAGTATCGGACTAATGATTGGTTTTTTTCTCCCCTCCCCTCTTAGAGTAAGAATTTTTATATAGTTATACAGTAATACTTATAATGGCATAAAAGCATGTTGTTTACATATGAAGTAGTAAAGTGAAATTTATCTTCCAACAAATACACAGTTGAGTCTGTAAGATCATTTCTTTGTCAGTCACTAGTTCAATGATATTTCACATCCAAACCACCATAAAACAGAAAAGGATAAGGAGAAAATGCACGGCTTTAATGATTAATCCCAAGCCCATCTAAAAGTTCTGAAAACAAATGTCTCCTTACTTAATGATGCATGGAAGACAAAATGTTCCAGGTGCTAGAGTATAATTTGCTTAACAGGGTAAGAAAGACAGAAGGCCAATCAGAAAATATGCCACGTATCACCCAAGTGTCAATGAAAAGGGAGCTCCCTTGAAGGGAATGAGTTTCAATTTGTGAAAGCCAATTTCTTCTAACAGCCAGAGAGATGAGCAGCAGCAGTCCAGAGCTCAAACCCTGAAAGCAAACAGTTGTGTGTTCAAATCCTAGCCAGTGGAGCTGAAGGGATACTTTCAACTTTCAAAGGGCCAAGCTGACTGAGAAAAAAAGTTCACATGGCAGTTTATAGAGCCAAGGTTTTCCAAATTAAGGTGCATCAGAAGCACCTGGAAGGCTTGTTGAACCCACTGCTGGCCCCACTTTCAGAGTGTCTGATTCACTCGGTCTGGGGTGGGGCCAGAGAACTTGCATTTCTAGTAAATTCCCAACCAGATGCTGATACTGCTGGTCTGAGAGCCACCAATCTCAGTATGAGAAAAGAGGGAAACTAGAATTTGGATCATTTGAGCTTTCCAACATATTCCAAGTGAGCAATGCCAAAAGGTCCCGAGGCAAAAGGGGGTTGGTCTGGTTGTTTTTATTATTATGTTGCAAATGATTCACACTCACCAACAGAATAACTTCAGCAGAGATCAGGAAACAAAGGATGAAGAAGACTTTAGCTTATGGTAGGGTCCACGTAGAGGGGAGAAATGCTAAGTCTGGCATCTTCTTTTAGTTCCTAAAGAACACTGGTTTGTTTCAGAAAAAGCTTTAACTTTGCTACTCTAAGTGCCTTGCACGTCAGGCCTCCCTTAAAATGCTTGGAGATTTCCTGCTTTAAACATCCCACTCCAGCCCCAACACAGGAGGAAGCTTCAGGCCACCACCTCTCACCTGATTACTGTGCTGGTCCCCACCCTGTCTCCTGCTTCCACCTGGCCCCCATGCGATGAACCTTTAACACAGAGCCCACTTCAGCCACTTTAAAACGATGAATCAGATTATGTCACTCCGGAGTTCAAACGTCTCCAATAGCTTCCCAGCCCTGAAAGTAAAAAGCAAACTCCTCCCGACAGTGTCTAAGCCCTGCATGATGTGACGCTGTGGGTGGCTAGCAGGTGCTCGGTGGTTCATTAATGAACGAACAGTACTTGAAAGGGTGCTGTGATTACATGATACAAGTGCCGCCCATTCCTCTCCCAGGTGTATTTTATCATTGAACACATGTTCCAGGGTAATAAACCCAAGGCATATGACCTGCCCCTCATCTATATTGGCCATGTCACCAATGTTTATTAAACACAACTGAGGAGCATGGGCTGGGGCCAGCATCAATACAGAACTTAATGGGGGAGGGGCCGCAATCATATGTTCAAAAAATAAAAGGATGAGGGAAAAGCAGGTAGGAAAAGAATGAGTAGGGAAGATGATGTCCAGAACTCAGTGTTATCTATTTAAGGAAATTTATTTGTTTCAGCAGAATTTCAGGGAAACTGATCAAATCCAGTATTCAAAAACTAATTGTATCATGGACAACACCCAAAAGATTTCTGATGAGATATAACCAGAGAGAGCTCCCAGAAGCTTTGGGTAAGAGTAGGGTAGAAGATGGGCTATGGTGATAGAATGGATGCCTTTGAAACGGATAGGTTTCTTTGCCAAGGGAGGGGGAAAAAAACGATGAGCAAACTGTAGAATTTATATCCTTAAAAATTATTTTAGCACAATTCCACAGGACTTCTCATTTCAGTCTACATAGCGGACTTGGCCAAATCAAGTGATTAGGGTGGGGAAGGTAGAGCACCACAGAGAGAACACGCACAATTGTGTCATCAGCTCAAAAGTCAAACAGGAAATGAGTTTGCTGACTAACGTATTAACATGTATTGGAAAGAACCACTGCCCTCCTGATCCTGGGACCAATCTCTCCCTTCACTGACTTAAACCACCACAGGCCATTTCACTTTATGAAGAAGGGTTTTTAACAGGTCATTTTGACTAGTACCCCCCCTCTAGGGTTAATTTCTCCTAGAGAGGAATAGAAATCTCCAAAAAAAATTGGGAACTAAATCTTAAGACTGAAGAAGTTGGATAAAACTGTTAGCTTTATCTTGCACTGCAAACCATGGGAAAGATGGACTCTTAAAGGTTATTTACCACTGTCGAAAACTGATTTTTAACATTTCTTCTCTTCACATCCCCAAGTTAATTCAAGGAGCATCAAAGAACTCAATCTGATGGAAATGAAAACGAATGCTTTCTGGTGCCCATGACTCATGTGAGCGTGTGAAGAGTTGGCCAGTTCTAGCAGCCAAACATGCAGGTGATCTCATTTCACTTTAGAATGAGAAAGCCGGAGCGGAGCATCGTCAAGGTTACTTGATATCAAATAGCCTGCAAAGATTCTAAACCAACACCAGAGGCTTCAGCTGTACAGAGAGTGATAACAAACCTTATCCACAGTACCTTCAATGTAGCATTTTTTATGCTGCACTGAGTGAAATATAGAAAGAGGCCACTCAAGTTACTCACGTTATCAGGAATTAAAATAGAATTGCTGAAACAGCAGACTGGCTATGGACACAAAAACAAAACAAAAAGCCTTTTGTTTAAACAATCCATAGTGCTTTGTTAAGACCTGGATCATTTAAACGACTGTCTTTGCTATTCTCTCTTTTGTGTGTTGCTTACCATTTAAAACAAAAAAAAAAGGCAACATGTCTCTTAACCTACTGAAAAAGCAATGATGGTTCATTTTTCCTTGCTCTTGCATCAGACTTTCCGCTCACAGGTTAGCTACTCTTTCAGGGTTACCACACTCAGAATAGTTAGTATTATATAAAAAAAATTCCCTGAGCCATCAAATCCCTGAGAAGTTAAACAACCTCTTTTGTACAGCATTTCCATTCTGTTAATTCCTTATTTTTATCTTTGCTCTTCTCTTTTCTCAATAGAGAATTTAGTCCCCTGTTTGATGAGCTCGGGCAACTTTCCCTAAGGACAAAATTTCCAAAAGAAGTTTAATGAAATACCAAACCTTAAAAAAAAAAATAAAAGCTTTTAATAACAACATGAACTTTTGTCTTTGGAAAGTCAACCTAATTAAATTCACAAGCACTGAATGACGGCACCAAATGAAGTCATTCTTCTCATGGAAGCACTAGGAATATAGTAGCAATAGAGTGGGGGCCACGTTTCTATCAAGTCTCCAACACCACCTAATGAACAGCTTCACCATTTCTTTTGCTCCATCTCAAAGCGTTTCTCAGTTGTCTGTCTAGGCAACACAGGTGGAAACCTGACCTCCACCTGCGCCCCTGAACTCACGGCCTACCGCCTCCTCAGGGAACATCCTGCCCATTCTCTCTTTGTATCCGCCATCATTTCCCCTCCTCACGGCTCATCTACAACCATGTTTTAATCGACTCTAACTTTTTTTTTTTTTAATATTTTTATTTTATTTCTAGGAGAGAGAGAGACAGTGTGAGCAGGGGAGGGTCAGAGAGAGAGGGAGATACAGACTCCGAAATAGGCTCCAGGCTCTGAGCTGGCAGTCAGCACAGAGCCGACGCGGGCTCGAACCCACGAACCGTGAGATCATGACCTAGCCGGACGCGAAAGCCACCCAGGTGCCCCTAATCGACTCTAATTTTTAAAACAAGTAACCGACAGGTCATGAGCCAAGGCCGCTCCCTGGAAGTCTGTGACTCCCTCTCTCTCTGACCCTCCCCTGCTCACGCTGTCTCTCTCTCTGTCTCCAAAAAAAAAAATAAAAAAAAAAATAAAAATAAAACAAGTAACAGTGTTACCTCTATCTGGCTACCACCTCAAAATACTGCCCCTTCCCTCTCTGCTTTGCTGACATCATTTATCCAACTTCGTTTCTCAAAAACCTTCTTGTACTGTTTTTCTGCTCACAAAAATAATTTGTCTCTCATGAAGTCTGGCTTCTTCCATCCAAAGCTTTCTTTGGAACTGCTCTTTGGAAGGTCACCAGTGGCAGTCTAAGAACCAATTTAGCAGCGTTTCTTCAGACTCTCTCCCCATCTGTGAGTCTCATGATGACTGCCCATCCTGACTGACTTTCCTCTTCCCAACTACTCTTCTACCAACTTCTCCTTCCCAGCCCCCTAAAATAAAGGCTTCTGGGCTCGATCCTACACTCTCCCAATACTCTACCTCCTCACTCCTGCATTTCCACTCCTTGTTTTGTGGCTTTGGCTCTCACCTCCTGAGTTCTAGGTGACCTTTCCAGGACTTTTGCAAATACAACAGTACTTATAGTCCAACAAAATATCAAACACAGAAAAAGAGTAGCTTTTAATGTTTTGTTTTGTTTTTTAATTTCTGAGAGAGACAGTATGAGCAGGGGAGTATCAGAGAGAGAGGGAGATACAGACTCCGAAACAGGCTCCAGGCTCCGAGCTGTCAGCAGAGTCTGATGCGGGACTCGAACCCACAGACTGTGAGATCATGACCTGAGCCGAAGTCAGACGCTTCGCCGACTGAGCCACCCAGGCGCCCCAAGAGTAGCTTTTAATAACATTACCATTTGTCTTTGAAAAGTCAGCCTAATTAAGTAAAGCACCAGACTGTGTGCTGGGGTCACACAAATGACAAGGAAAGGTCCCGCTCCCAACGGTCTTGCTCTCAGGTCGGGAGACAAACGAGTAAACACAATTACTCAGCACAGAACAAACAGTTCAATGCAGAGCGAGAAGGTTTTGTGGGAATGTGTGGAAAAGTGTAGAAGGCTTGCCCAAGTGTGCCCTGCGGCGTCTGGTCCACGCTGTGGGGACCCTCACAGGGGAAACAGGAGTCAGCCAGGGGGAAGAGGTTATGATGCACAAGGGAGAAGGACCAGGTTGGGACACGTAGCAGGGAAAGGAAGGACAAGACAAGCCAGCGTTCTGATGCAGGACTTTATCCGAACAGGTAAAGGCACAGGTAAGAACCTGGGCGGAAGGGTAGAGAAGCATGGCGGAGAAAAGGTGATCTTGCAGACGAGACTAGACAAACTGGGCAGATCATGAAGGTTCTTAGAAGCTAAGGAGCCTAGGTTTCATCCTGTCTGCGAGAGGAACTCTTACGGAATTTTTAACAAAGGAGAGAAACCATCAGATTTATGTTTTAAAGACAACCTCCAGGGACAGGGGTGGGACTTGATGACACCACCCTCATCAACCTTGTCACTCAGGAATAGATTTTCTCTCCCTCGCTAGCTTTAAGCTTCCGGTGAAAGCGGCAATATCCTTCATTCATCTTTGACTCAGCTGTAACGTTCAGCCTGTGCTTCACCTGCAGGATGCATTTAGAACATTTTTATGTCAACACAAACTTGGGTTTTTGATAACCCAGTCTGTCATGACTTATGGTGAGCAGTAAGTTCTATCTTTGTTATTTATTATTTTTTTAAAATTTTTTTAATGTTTTATTTATTTCTAGGAGAGAGAGAGAGAGAGAGACAGCGTGAGCAGGGGAGGGTCAGAGAGAGAGGGAGTCACAGACTGAAATAGGCTCCAGGCTCTGAGCTGGCAGTCAGCACAGAGCCCGACGCGGGGCTCGAACCCACGAACTGCGAGATCATGACCTAAGCGAAAGTCGGACGCTTAATCGACTAAGCCACCCAGGTGCCCCTGTTATTTTTTTAAGCTTATATATTTTGATGGGGGCGGGAAGGGGAGAGAAGGAGAGAGAATCTCAAGCAGGCTGTGCCCTGCCAGCACAGAGCCCAACTCGGGACTTGAACTCACGAACCCATGAGATCATGACCTGAGCCGAAATCAAGAGTCAGACGCTTAACCGACTGAGCCACCCAGGCGCCTGTCTTTGTGTCAGTAAACTTCACATGTGTCACCCTTCAGCACTAAGTACTGAGAGGCCAGTCAGAACTCTTGAGCCCGAAGGGAACTCAGACATCAGCAGCTGTTTTCAAGAGGACAAAGGACAAAATGGGATATGGTTTTCTAAAACCCCAAAGGATACTGGCAGCACTGGCATCAGAATTCTGGCCTCTCAGCTCATTTTCTTGACTAGCTAATGACAATGGAACAAAATGGCAGTGCCGCTATGTTTTAGGAAAGATGAAACAATATATTCCCTACCCCTGTTGAGTGGCTTTATCACTCTCCCCACCTGAAATCTAGACCTCTTTGTGTGTAAACTAGAAAATAAGTTAAAATTCTAGATGAATGATTATAAGTCATTTAACATTTCCTACTTATCACATATTAAAAATAACCTTCCTTTAATCAGTGATAATTGTCCTTCTCCTTCTACCTATCAATAGTATCTAAGGATTCTTCAGGAAGAGCACAAGTAACGACCAAAGAGTAAACTCGGTGCTGAGTCACTGGTCCCCTTATCTTTCCAGTATCCCTTCTACAGCCTGTGTCTTTTTTTTTTTTTTTTAAAGTCCATGGAGGTACTGAAGATCTATTATAGTTCTAAAAATACACACCAAATACCATTAGGATGAAATGGGCAGTTACAGATATTTGTCACACCCAATGACCCATGATGGAGCTTCCTCTCTGTACTTCTCTTAAACTTACTTGAGCTTCAGTGAAATCAGGACTGAGTGAAAGGATTTCCAGAGCAACAGAGAAGCTCCACCTTCAGGCATCCACAAGATAATATACATTCCCTAAGTGAATCAGCTAATGAGAAACTGAACCTGTCATTGGCCTTTGGATTCTGAGTGAGCCCTGTCCCTATGACCTTTCTTTCTTTCTTTTTTTTTAAATTTAAAAAACATTTTGGGGCGCCTGGGTGGCTTAGTCAGTTAAGCGTCCGACATTCGCTTAGGTCATGATCTCGCGGTTCGTGGGTTCGAGCCCCGCATCGGGCTCTGTGTTGACTGCCAGCTCAGAGCCTGGAGCCTGTTTCAAAGTCTGTGACTCCCTCTCTCTCTGACCCTCCCCTGCTCATGCTGTCTCTCTCTCTCCTAGAAAGAAATAAAACATTTAAAAAAAATTTTTAATGCTTATTTTTGAGGAAGAAAAAAAAACCACAGAGCATGAGTGGGGGGAGGGGCAGAGGGTGAGGGAGACACAAAATCTGAAGCAGGCTCCAGGCTCTGAGCTGTCAGCACAAGAGCCTGACATTGGGCTCAAACTCACGAACCACGAGATCATGACCTGAGTGGAAGTCAGATACTTATTGACTGAGCTGCCCAGATGCCCCTCCCTATGACCTTTCTGAACGTTGAGGACAGGCATCCAAGGGGAATGTCTCAGCGCCCTCAGGATCAGAGATCCGAACAGGCTGGCCTAGGCTGAGCAAGAAACCTGATTTTGAATCCTGACCTAGTCATCTTTCTACTGCAAAGTAGCTATCAATAATCCCATCTCTTCTGCAGGCCTTGGTTTGCTTACCGACAAAATGAAAACGGGGTTATTACCAGAGGTCCCTTCCAGCTCTAGCAGTCTAGACATCTTTCAGAGGTGGGTGGTGGCAGGGAGAAAAATGAGCCTTGATTATGTGGATGAAATGAACCTGAGTGTCAAGTGCCTGTGGCTGTCCCTGTCATCTGACCATGTTTCTTGTTCTGTTCCTCTCTCCCTCCTCCCCACAGCATATTTCTGGAGCATCATGGGTAGAAGAGAAAGCAGCAACTAAATCATGAAGGAAATCATTTGGGAAAGAGACCTGAGATTTATAAAATTGGATTTGTATTCCATTGCACTTAGTCATAGAAGCCAAGCACATAACAGATAGGATTTGAACCTAGACATAACCCATGCTCTTTGCATTAAACCTGGATTTTTTCCTATTGGAAAGCAACAACAGGAGATTTGTAGAGTTTGGGTCATATTCTACTTTTTGACCAGGGTAATGATTACATTGATATTTCCTTTTATAATTATTTGCTAATTGTACATGGTTTATGTATTTGTGTTACATGTCATAATTTTTAAAAAGTGACAAAAAAGAATTCAAGGTTTAGCAAAGGTGGGCAAAGCAGTATGTTCACCTTGAGTGTGTCCAAGATGGTGAGTGGACATACCATTCCAGAAGAGAGAGCTCTCAGTCAACATCCACAAGGTTACACCAACAAAGGCATCTCCCAACCAGGCCTGTGCGAGGTGCTGCAGGTCCTCCGCAGAGGAGTATCTACAGACAAAGCCACAGGGCATCGGGGATATCCTAGCAACCCACATGCCCAAAGCAGACAGATACGACTGCCAAGGTGTCTCATCAAATCCAGAGAAAATCTCACCATGTTTCCCAGAACAGGATTATTGAAGCCAAAAGCGAAGTAGGAGGCTTCTTGCCAATGAAAGGTAGATGCAGTGTCCCTTAGATAAAGTCTGTGTGTCAGGAACCACCAGAGGAACCTGGCTGGAACTACTTGGAAATCTTGTCCCTAATTTGAAGAAAGGTGTACCATTCCATTCTCCGGTGTTGAACGGGTTGGTGTATATACTATTGTTTTTTAACCAGTTGGCACAGTTATTTCTTCACATTGTAAATCCTCCATTCCTATAATAAGTATAACCAACCCACTGACTGAATGGACACAGGTCAGATCCAACATTCTTCCCTGTGCTCGCACTTCTAATTCTAGAGCCACAGAGCCGGCTGACCTGCTAGAATGTATTTCTTCAGGGAGGATATAGCTGTGACTAGAGTACATTTCTGATACAACAACAGATGCTCTGTGAGCTAATTCTGGCAGGAGTGGACATGGACACAGTAACTAAACTGCCTGTTGAGCATAGTGTGAGAAATTACGTTTCACTCTCTCTCAGGCTGGGCTTTTGGGGGATGGGGGCTTGAAAATAAGGTGTTTTATTTAAGCCTTTAATATACTCATAATTGTTGAATGAGGTCTACAGTTACAAAAAGAATAAAATCTGAAGCTTTTATCAAGTCCAACCATACCCACCCCCATCCCTCAGCTCCACTTTTCCTATTTTTAAAAATGTTTAATGTTTATTTTGAGAGAGAGAGAGAGAGAGAAGCGTGAGTGGGAGAGGGGCAGAGAGAGAGGAGGACACAGAATCCAAAGCAGGCTCCAAGCTCTGAGCCATCAGCACAGAGCCTGATGCGGGAAACCCACGAGCAAGATCATGACCTGAGCCAAAGTCAGACACTCAACTGATTGAGCCACCCAGGCCCCCCTGCTTTTCCTATTTAATGTGGCCCTTTTAATGATGCTAAAAATTATACAGATAAAAATTTAGTTAAGTAGATGTTACTCATCATAACATCTAACTCTGATGAAGTTCATGAACTGTTCAAACAACTATGGAGATTAAAAGGTAAATTTCTTCTGGAAATTCAGTAAAAAGTTAAGTGAATTCTTTACAGATAATGGGATCCATCTTTAGGAATTAACTATTCGCTGCCAGACAGATGTCCTGTTAAGCCAAATATCAAAATACCATTTATAAATCTAGGTACATGTGGGTGTCTGGGTGGCTTAGTTGGTTAAGCATCCAACTTTGGCTCAGGTCATGATCCCACAGTCCATGAGTTCAAGCCCTGCGTCAGGCTCTGTGTTGACAACTCAGACCCTGAAGTCTGCTTCTAATTGTGTCTCTCTTTCGCTCTCTCTGCCCCTCCCCCACTCATGCTCTGTCTGTCTCTCAAAATAATAAACGTTGAAAAAATATAAATCTAGGTACATGTTTATGTGTTCATTAGCAGTAAATCACTACTTAAATCTCTAGTAACAAATCAACAAAAGCAAATCATCTGCTCTAAAAGCATGCCCACTAAATTCGATCAAATTCTCCAGACACTAGCCAACAACAAATACAAAAGATCTCTGCTCTACTTAAATCAGAATAGAGTGAACTTGTACATGGAAGACACCTGCTCCAGGCATTCAATATGCCATTTTACACACTGTGTCCATCTCCTCTTCAATGGGGGGAGGTGGGGAAGGGGTCTTCCAAAGCTTTTCTTTTCCAGTTGACTGAGCTCTCTACCTGCCCATTGGACTTCATACACCTCTCCGTTACACCACTGTCTATTTACTTCAGTCTTGACACAAGACAGCAAGCTCAGCTCTTTAAAGCAGGGACCCATGTACAATATTAGTTCATTTAAAATCTCCTGGCATAGTACAGAATTGATGCTCAAATACTTACTACATTGAGTTCATTACCTGCCTTTATGTGCTAACCCAAACTTAGCTTTTTCATGAAAACATTTTCCAGTAAAACCTTCAGTGGCTACCTGTATTTCTGCATTACTGTAATAAGCAAATGTTTATGACACTTAGTTATTAATTTATTAGTACTCACTATATCATTTCCGTATTTTATGATCCTTGAGAGCTGACCTCCTTATAAAAACTGACAGAAGAACTTCTACAATGAGCATTTAATGATCATAAAAAGTGTCACCCTGTTTAGCATTAAAGAATAGTATTCCTTCCTTGAAATTATGGATAAGGTCATAGTAAGAAGAAAAAGAACAAAATAGGTTACTCATTGTTAATAATTAGCTACCTTTATATATATAAAGTTTATTTCTTTCTGAGTAAGAGAGAGAGCATATGAGTGATCAGGGGAGGGGCAGAGAGATGAGGGAGAGAGAGACTCCCAAGCAGGATCCATGCTGTCAGCACAGAGCCTGACTCCGGGCTCGAACTCACAAAACCTGAGACTGTGACCTGGGCCAAAATCAAGGGTGCAACACTCAACCACCTGAGCCACCCAGGTGCCCTGACTACCTTTCTGTATTTTTAAACAAAGAACACTGAGGTCAAATTAACTTAGACTAATAGCTTTTGTATAGCATCATACCTTTATATGTGCCATATATCCAGGAACTGAATTTTTTTCTGTTTAATCTTCACTGATAATGAGGCAATAAATGCTCTGTACTCATGTTTATCTTGAGTTGCTAGTGTGATGTATGTGAGGTGTGGTGTATGAAGTTCTGTGCATGTGATTAAAAGTAAACAAGTGAAGAGGAAAACGACTCAGACGCTCTTTTCCATTTGATTTTGCTCAATCACTGTTCTTAACATTATTAGTTATCTAAAGTCTCTTAAGGAGTATTTAAATCCAGACTTTAAAAGATGAGCTCCAAGAATTTTCCAAAGTTATTAATTTTATTAAATAGTAAGTCCCTTCGATGAGGCATTTCAGGGCATTAAGGCAGTTACTAAAGCATTTACCTTTTCAAAATAAAATTCAAGTGCAGGGAAAACCAGCGGTGATGATATTTCATATGGAGCTACTGAATAATCAAAAAGAAAATAAAATCGGAAAAATCTATATACAGGTGTTCAATTTTCTACAGGAAGAAAAGAGAAGCTTTGATCTGATACCTGAAAATATATGAAACAGGTAGTGAAGTACAATTTCCTGAAGAGTGATCACAAAAAGAGGAAGAAAAAAAAAAAAAGCTGGGGCTGATATTTAAACTCACACATACCTTCCTGAGAGCTTCTCCACAAGCCAGATGGTGTAGCTCTTGAGAGAAAGGTTAACAATGGCACTGCCTCGGGGGTTTGTCCTGGGAACCGTGCCACTTAATATTCTTATTAATTATTTGGTGGAAGAAGGTGAAATATAAGTAGAGAAGCTCTTGTTCAAAATGTACTGAAGATAAATCACTAGGTAGTGATGGGATTTAGCAGAAAATTTGGATTGATTTAGGTATATCATGAAGGCAGCAAAGATCCAAGGACAATTCCAAGGCCATATAAAAGAACCCAACTAAAGCAGTTCTTTTCATTTAAGGGTACAGTCACAAATTATATGACTGGCTAAATGAAAAAAGGGACCCAATAACCGAATTTCTGTACAGTCCAATGCCCAAGACTGTAAGATACTGTAAGATACATGAGGTAATCTAAGCATTAGGAAAGATTCAAGGAAGAAAAACTAGGGTGATCATCTAAAATATTTGTATAGTTCTGTTCAGAATACCAAGTCTATTTTGATAGCTATTCCTTCTTTCTCTAAGCAGAATTTATCTGCTTTCTGGGATGCCTGGATAGCTTAGTCGGTTAAGGGTCCAACTTTGGCTCAGGTCATGACCTCATGGTTCATGAGATCGAGCCCCGCATCAGGCTCCGCGCTGGTGAGATTCTCTCTCTCCCTCTCTGCTCTGTCCCCACTTGTGTGCTCGCTCGCACTCTCTCTCAAAACAAACAAACTTAAAAAAAAAAAGAAAAAAGAAAGAAAGAAACTATCTGCTTTCTCTAATTCCTATACAGCACTTTTTGGTACATCTCTTGAGAATTGTTGACAATTCTGACTGGTACTATAGAAGTAAGTATAAATTCCTTGAGAGCCAAGACCCTGCCTTTGTAGCCTGCATTTCTACCAGAATAAAAAATTTCCAACAAATGGATGTTAAAGACAATATAATACAGCAGTTAACAACATGGGCCCTGCAGCCTCAGACTGTTCATGTTTAAATCCTGGTCCCATCATTTACTAACTTTGAGGGGCGCCTGGGTGGCTGAGTCAGTTAAGCGTCTGATTTTGGCTCAGGTCATGATCTCGTGGCTCATGACTTCGAGCCCTGCTTTTTTAGATCCTCTCTCCCTCTCTCTCTCCCATTCTCTCTCTCTCTCTCTCTCTCTCTGCCCTTCCCCTGCTCCAGCTCTCTCAAAAATTAACTTAAAAAAAAAAATAAAACAGAACAAAGAGCTAACTTTGAGATCTCAGGTGAGTTTGGAATCAGTGTGTCTCCACTTCATCATCTGTAAAATCTGCATAATAATAGTAAACAAGATTATTGTGAGGATTAAATGGGATAATGTGTGTTGTGGGTTTAGAACTGAAGCTGGTATATAGACAAGTGTTTAATAAATATTAGTTGGGCTCCTTGTGCTGGGTTTCCCTTGAATCAATAACAGATTTCTTCCAGATTTAAGTCTTTCACAATTAGATAAGATACAGGATATCCAGTTACATTTCAGAAAAACAAAAAGTACTTTTGATTTTTTTTAAGTTTATATATTTATTTATTTACTTTAGTAATCTCTACATTCAGCGTGGAGCTTGAACTTAGGACCCCAAGATCAGAGTTGCATAGCTCCGATTGAGCCAGCCAGACACCCCAGCAACAAGTACTTTTTAAATAAAACTGTGCCCCAAATATTGCCTGGTAGGAGAAAATTAGTAAAACCAGCATCTGGTAAAATAAGAATGTAAGTTTGCTGTTTTAAGAAAAAAGTCTCTGAATCTTTAGACACTCCTTTGTTTAAAGAACTTCTTCCCTTCTTTATCACTTTTTTTTAAGTTTATTTATTTTGAGAGACAGAGAGAGAGAGAGAGAGAAAACACGCCAGCAGAGGAGGGGCAGACAGAGAGGAGAGAGAGAATCCCAAGCAGGCTCCGCACTGTCAGTGTGGAGCCTGATGTGGGGCTTGAGCTCATAAACATGACCTGAGCTGAAACCAAGAGTTGGATGCTTAACCCAGGGACCTCCCCCTCTTTCTTTATCACTTTTAAGAAGCCCTCCTTGCCACACATTTAGACTCCTTAACATCCACAGGAAGTTGAGGTAAAAGTAAAAAATTTAAACTAGATACAGGAGTACACTCTTCCTCTATTTCTCACTGTCCACCATGCAGTCTGCCCATCTCTTTGACAAAACCTAATGCTTAACAGAAGAGCAGTTGGGTGCTGCCCAAGTTCTGATAAAACCAACCACTTTGAATGCTTTCAAAGTCTATATATAGGTCCCCTTTCCACCAAACTTGAACTAAACAGAACAAACCATTAGAAAGTATTAGCTTTAACAAATCTGCTTTGAATACTTCTTTAAAAAAGGCAATGGCAAAATGTCCCATGTCAGCAGGGGTTTATTTGGATTAAATTAGTACTGGTGGCTTGAACATGCTGAAGAGTTTCTTTCTTTCTTTCTTTTTTAAAAAATATTTTAAACATTTATTTATTTTTTGAGAGACAGAAACAGAGCATGAGTGGGGGAGGGGCAGAGTGCGAGGGAGACACTTACTCCAAAGCAGACTCCAGGCTCTGAGCTGTCAGCACAGAGCCCTGATGTGGGGCTCGAACTCACGAATCGTGAGATCATGACCAGAACCGAAGTCGGATGTTCAACCGACTGAGCCACCCAGGTGCCCCTGAACATGCTGAAGTTTCTAAGCAGGGGTGGGGTCTTTGAGGGCAGATCTGCATGTGCGTTTCCACAGAAACCAGAATGTATTGGGTATGTATTAGGTTGTAAGTATTTATGATACCTTGAAAGAACAGCATCCTATATGCTCTCTATAAATAGGTCTTCTTTTACAAATAGAAATGGAAGCCCAGTTTGATTGCTAACGGTCAGCGATCCCGGAACTGCAAGCTTGCAGGATGCAGTCTTACCCCTCAATACGGATTTGAGGTTGAGCTTGGCTTGGCGGTGCAGGTCCTCCACACAGGGCGGTCTGGTGGCGGGAAGGAACACATTCTCCTGCTGGTGCCACGGGGCCGTGTAGTGGACCGTCCATCTACTCTCCTCATCGAGGTTGGAAACAGCTGTAGGAAGGAAGGCAGAATAAATCATGGTGTCAAAATAAGCTTCAGCGGCTCCAAATACTTTACGGCAAGATGGGTTCCTGGTGCCTAACACACCCGTGGGTTAAGGGCCGACAAGGGGGAAATGGAGCAAATTCTGAATAAGATTTCACCTTAGGCTCCAGGGTCCATCACACACAGTGTTTTGTCCCTATAGGAAAAGCTGAAACTGTCCATCATCGCCCACGATGTTTTGGTAGAATTTGTTTCCTCAGTTAATTGCTGCCCAGCATTTTAGGCACTTGCTCTACTCCAAAGCTAGAAAACAATTAAGAAAGGTGATAAAGGGACACCTGGGTAGCTCGGTGGGTTAAGCGTCCCACACTTGATTTCCACTCAGGTCATGATCTCACAGTTCATGAGATGAAGCTCCGTGTCCAGCTCTGTGTTGACAGTGTGGAGCCTGCTTAGGATTCTCTCTGCCTCTTCTCCCCTTGTGAGTTCATGCACACATACTCTCTCTCAAAATACATAAATAAAATTGATAGAGACCTCCACTTCCCACTTAACTCCATCATAATAAGTATGTATTATCTAATTATACATTGCCATCACATCAGTAAATGTTAGACTGTCAAGACAAAAACAAATCTCCTATTAAGAGGCTGAGACCAAATCTTTCCCCTCTAAAGCATTACTTTAAAGCATCACTGTAATAAACTCAATTCTTTTTTTTTAAAGTGAGCAGATTCAATATTTTGAAATACATTTAAATGGCATATCTCATAAAAGTAGAAATCAATTTGTGTGACAAGATTTTTCTCTACATTTCCTGCTTTCGTGGAATTTTTTTTCATGGAATACTTTTCTACTAAAATGTGGTTGTTTTTTTTTTTACACTTCCAAGGCAATTAGCTTTTCCCAAAATAATCCAATTCAATTGAATTTTCCTAACACAAATGAGAATGTTAGAGGAGGAAATGATGTGCAGCCACAGGAGTATCCTAAATCTCTATAATAATTTGCCTCGATTCCCCCGAGGGCTTGGGATCTTGGTGTCTCTTTCATTTTTTCCTGAGAACACAAACTAAGTTGGGGGTACCAGTGGAGCCCAACGTGAAGCTGGGGGTACCAAACACAACCGTCAACAACTGTAACACTTTCTATATACCTGCTACCGTAATAAGGAGAGACTAGAGAAGTTTCAGAGAAAAACTCTCTGTTGAGACATTTGCTGAGGGGGACAAGCCCCACCTGTAAAAACAGTAAATGCTAGAACTGTGGCCCAGGGGAAAGTCTTTGCTGACCCTGACCCGTGCTATAGAGTGCGCCACTGAGCATATGTGTTACTACAACATAGTATGTTTTGGAAATGAGACCATAAAATAGAGTCTCAAGATAAAATGAACAAGCATGCATGAACTACTGAACTTTTCTATTTGAACATATTTTAAATTAGGTTAAAGTACCTAATAGCACCATATTAGAGCTACTATAAAAATCACATGAAATAATATATGTAAAGCGTGACTGTGGCAGGAGCAGTGAAATAACTCTAAGGAAGCCTCTGACTTTATAGCTTGGGCTGAAGGGGAACTTGGCCTTTCTTGGTGCCCCTGGGAAGCTGAGTCACAGGGTAGCTTTCTCCCCACAGCCCATCTTGTCTACAGCTATTAAATTCAACAAGCCTCATCTCCAAATAATTTGTTTCTCAAATCAGCCCACCTTCTCCATAAATTGCTGAATGGGAAAATAAACATTGAGAATTAGACATCAAGCTAAAAACAGAAACACCTGTGGGTTGTCTGCTGTTTTAATGGTTGACAAGAACAGCATGTAAATTAGGTACCTCATATTTCACGTAACCTCTTGTTGGACAGCGTTTTGCATGGTGCACGTAACTATCAATCTCAATACGTAAGATCCACAAAGACGTGATTTAGTCTTTATGTGTGTGCACGAGAATCCTGTACAGGGCGCAACTCGCCACATGTCCTCCAAAGCATAGCCATTCTTAACTGCAATGTTTTGTGCTGATATGCACTTATTTGAGGCTGGATCACCATGCTTCATAGTTGGAAAATACTGAGAAGCGAGACTTCCTATTTATCAATTACAAATCAAATCCAAGTAATGGTACTGTGTCTGTGCAATCACATCATCAGCCCCTTGTCGAGCTACCAACAGGCTCCTGTGAAAGAATGGCTGTTTCTTCTCTGCAGCACCTCGCTCTTCCCAGGGCAGATTTTAATCGGTCCGTCCAAAGACAGCCTTCAACCAAGGGAGCTGCAGAGAATGGGCCCTGAGTGCTGTGTTTTGTTGCTTTCCCCACTATCTCCATTACCAGTGCTCTTATCCATCTGCATTTATCCAGTTTAAATTACTGGTCCAAACACTACACTAAACTCAGCCAACACCTATGTAAAAATAAAACCATGCGTTTGTAAAATGTATACTCTGCAGAGAACGAAGAAGCACCTGGATTAAAGAAATTTAAGACAACGGGAAGTACACAATGAGGCCAGGCCACAAAAGCTGTACTCTTTACAGTGACTGATCCGTCTAGACAGAGTTTCTCCTCGAGCTCTAAAATATGGAACAGAGAGTTCCAGGGAGTTTTAGAGGATCATCTCCAAAATACACGATAGATCACACACAGCCTCCCTGCACAGTAAGCCAAAGAATCAAAAAACCATCTATCAAGGCGGATCTGAGGTAAATACAAGGTTTTTCTCCCTTTTTCAAAGGGCTTCTTTTGAGAAGCACAAAAGAAGTAAATTCACCAAAAATCCCAACCATAAATACATAAGACATGCTAAAATCACAATTCTGCCCTAGAGTTATAAAGTCTGAAGTACTCGAACAACCTGGTAAAAAATGGAGCTTAATTTTTGCTGATTATGTTGTTTCACATTTTAATTCCATCACTCAAAAAGATGAAGTAGTACATAAAAATTACACACACACACACACACACACACGGGGGGGGAGGGAAGAAATTACTTACTTTTTTTCTTAAAAAGTTTAATTAAAGACTTGAGTTTTGCATTAATGAAGGCCACCATTTCCAGAATGCCTGCATAGAGTTTAAATCACACTAAAAGCTCAGCCCATCAGACAGGTGGCAAGTTGTATCCTTCTGCTCCAGATTCTAACTTTCTTCCTCCAGTCTCAAATCCATAGACATCTGCCGGGGGCTGATGTAATGTTGAGGTTGAGTTTATTGTCAGACCATTAACAGTCCTTGAACCTGAAAAGCTCCCAGTGAAACCTAATCTTTAAGGCTGGGAGCCACAGTGACAAAGTGCACAGAAAGAGAAAGCCAATCACCGTTCTTATTTGCATGATGGCCACATCAGTCTTTCCGCCTCAGCGCTCATTTATTCACTTTCTCGCCAACAGATCAGAAGTTTCTCCTCTCTGGATTCCACAAAAATAGAGCCGATTTTCCTCTACGCAAGTCAAGGCGAAGCAAATGTGTGCCCTATTTTCACTAGGCTGCTAGGGACATCCAGATCTTTTTTACTGGAGCCTACAAGAGTCTTAGTCTTACAGCAAGTATGTTTTGATTCTTGGACTCTCCAGTTAATTCAGGCATTTAAACTGATTTGGTGGGGGTACGGGGGGGGGAGAGGGGGGAGGAAGAGCCCAAGTATTGTTTCCCCGACCACGCCCCCAGGCTCTGCCTCCCACACCAAAGGAACCTTTACAAGCAGTAAAACTTTACGACAGAACCTCCTCAGAGCTGTAAATGATGACTTGGTTGCATTTTCATGCAAATTAGTACCTCCTGGCTTCTTACCAAGTAGGTTTTTGTTTGTTTTTTCAGTTTTTGTTTTTTTGGTTTTTTGTGTTTGTTTTGCCAGTGACTGAGAATCAGCATTGTAATTGTACTGTAATGATTTAAACCTGTATTTTAAATTTAATTACCATCTAAGCATCTGGTTTAAAAAACTCTATACACACACATACACACACCCAGCCCCTCCTTACAAGGGAGAATAGTAATTCCAAACAAACATTATTTATGTTTCTCTTTTAATTTGAATCTATGCTCCTGGGTTTGGTTCTTTTGTCCATTTGCAATTAACCTCTATGAACTGGGGACACAAGTAGAAAGGGAAGAATCAGAAATAATAATACACAAGCCGGCACTAGAAAAGTACCTTCTGGGATACAGGGACTGAAGAAAAAGGAAACCCCAGGTAGGGAGATACTATGAAAACGGACCAAGGAAAAGAATGATCCTCACACCTCTGCCGAGTTTCAATTCACGTCAGAACAGCTGTGGAGACATGTTAGCCAACTTCTTGTTTCATAGCTTAGGGCCAGACTTGTAAATGAATGGAAAAATGCAATAATCCACTAATGCAAAACATTTAGTTTATAACAAATGCTCTTAGTCAAGGAAGAAAATTTATATAAGGGGCTCCCTCTAGGGAAAGCTCTGGAATGATTCCTCCTCGAAGGTTCCCCTCCCCCCCGCCAACCCCCTCCCAACTCTTCATCTTATGTTTTCGACAATGGCAAAAACAAAGGAAACAAACAAGTAAAACACATGTATTATCATCTCACCATACAGAGTATCACAGATTTCCAGTTTGTGTTCTTTCCTCCTATACACAGCTTTACTTAAGAGTAATTACAAGGCCAGATGGCAAACAAGAAATGACTCAAATGAGAAATGACTCCAAAGTTAAATTATAAAGCTGCCTTAAATTAGGGAGCGAAATTCCCCTTAGGAACACACATTTATGCAAGCCAGAGGGACCCGGCTTTGCGGCTCAGCCTCACTGTGCTGGAGACAGGTAGTAGCTTCTGATGGGCGCAGGACAAAAGCTGTCCTAGTCACAACCCACAAGTTTTGGAGGTTAAATGCCATATACTTGCTATTGAAAACACCATGCAGCTTTCCACATATACAACCTCGGCTTCCCAACACTCAGTAAAAAGGTATATTGAGCACAATACTAAGTGCCACGCATTTGGGGTACAATCGTGAGGTCTTATATTCTCTTATATTAAGCACGGAGCTTAGCTTATTTGACAATAAACTACAATTCCATGGCATGTTAGAAGGTGGTAAGTAAGTGCAATGGGCAAAAGAAGAGGTTGAACAGGATAAAAACACTTTTAGGGATGAGGAAATGGCCAGGTTGCAGTTATCAAATAGGAGTCAGGGCAGACCTCACTGACAAGGTGAGATTTGTGTAAAACCCTTGAGGAGATGGCAATAAACGAAAATCTACAGTGAATCCCACTGGTTCTCATTCAAAGAGGGACTCTGCTCCCTGGGCAGGGGTGAGACATTACCGGGACGCAAGGGCTAGCCAGAGAAATGACTAGATGCACTCTAAGCAAATGAACAGTGGTAGGAGTCCACATAGAGTAACTTCCTTTCTCACTCAATATTAAGCCTCCTAGTAAGTGGCCAGAAGTGTGTAAAGACAATGCTGCTATTTGGTATTTGGTTACACGCTAGTCAGTGGTCAGGCTAGGGGTAGAAGGCAGGCTTCTGCCTCAGCATCTGGGGTACATGGTCCCCTGTGCCTTATTCCATGCTGTCTCTCCCCCAAGTCCAGATTTTCAGTTGCTGGCCAAATAATTATGCTACTTATGACATTACCCATTAGCTTGTGTTCTGAAAGGGCTTATTAAATACAAAGATTCCCCAGATAACTTTATCATCTCTTACTTTATATCCTGCATATCAGCATGAGAAGAGGGAAGTGGCTTATAATTTGCATGGCCTCAGTGTCATAGTTTATTGAAGAGCCAGGTTTTTAGGGAAGGGTCTAGTATTTTTTTTTTTAATTTTTAGTTGCCCCATTTATATATTCAACAGAGAATATATAAATCCATGGTACTTCTTCTTCTTCTTCCAATTTTAGCCCTATAATAGCAGCAACCGTTTAAAAAAAAAGTTCCAATATCCCAGATATGGAAATTCGACAGCAAGTCATATGTAGGACTGAAGAGCCCGACACTGGCACCATCCCACCCAGGATACCAGCCACTTCGTTACTAGAGGAGGGGCCTCTCCATCCCTTGGTTTTCTTATCTGTAAAATAGAGGCAATAAGAGTATTTATAAGGTTATTATGAGGATTTAGGGAGTAATTATTGATAAGTATTTAGAACAGTACCTGGTATATGGTAAGCATATATATTTGTTAGACAGATGAATGAAATCTTAACAGATAGCTAAGCAGCCCTAAGCTTAATAAAGGGTCAGTTATGCTTTCATAGAAGAGAAATCAACCTCACAGACCTCACAGTCTTTCTGCTGGTCTCAGAATTAAACTACCAGCTCCATGAATGGCTGCTCTAAACCTATAACTTCCAGTTTCTATGCATTTACTATCTTTTCTACAGCCTAAAATTCTCTCTGTCCATTTACAAAAAAAATTCTCAATGGTCACCAGTGCACTTCTAACTAGAACCAATGGTCTCCTCTTTCCTCTCTGAATTTAATTATAGACCACTAACAACACAGTTCTTGAGCTCTCCATCAACACTTGTTCCTTTCCTACATCTGACTGTTCCTTCTCTGGATTCTATCAAACCCTTAACAAGCTTCAAAGAGCCTGTCCTTAAACCTTTGTCCCGTGCTATTTACTTACCACCCCTTGAAACCTTAATGATTTTACTGGAGAATGGTAGGCTGGAAGCAGCAAATGGTGGCCCTTCAGCCAAACCTAGCTGGCCCTTTTTAACTTGTTTTAAAAAAAAAAATTAAAAGAATAATATTTCATGATGTGAAAATTATATGAAATTCAAATTCCAGTGTCCAATAGTCAAGTTGTAATGGAATACTGCTATACTGGGTTTATCTGCTGCCTACGGCTGCTTGCAGGCTGTGTGCACCAAAGACTGCATGGTCTGCAGAAGGGAAGATATTTACTCCTTGGACCTTTAAGGAAAAAGACTGCTGATCCGTGGATTAAGCTACTGCCTTTAAACACTCTGTTCAATCTTCCTCTCCCACTATCTCTTTCATCTGTCTGTCCTCCAGACCCATATTGCTAACCTCTACCTAAATTTCACATTATCTCATGCAGGATGTCTCATTTAAGCCAATCTGCTTTCCCCTCAAACCCTTAGCTGCTTATCAAGAACTTTCTCATTTCTATTAAGGCTATAGTCAATTTTTTAATGATCCAGAAGGTAGATTCCAGCTTCAATTAGAAATGAGAAAACTGTTATCTAGAAGCTAATGTAATGTAGGGTCTAAGATGAGAATCTGGGTGTCCTGATTTCTCTTTCATTAGCACATATTAAGTTGAGAAAAAATATCTTTAGTTAGTACATTCGAGTTAACATATCTTACATAAAAGTCCTTATTAGGACACATAAATAAGACAAATATTGAGAATCACTGTTCTCTAAAAATACTGCCAAATACTAACCCCCTCCCCCCAACCCACCCCAATGCTCTCCATCACTTGAGCAATCCTGGTGGCTTCTCCTGGTCTCAGGAATTCCATTACCACTACTGTTGTATAAATATTTTCATCCTTACTAAGTTCCAACATTTCTGCTTAGTCTTTCACTGAAATGAGATCTTATTTCTGACCAAACATTTAAAATTGTTATTCTAGGCATCACCTATTATTTCTTTAGCTATCTGACTACTTCCCCAGGAGTAGATATGCAACATATTAGCAAAGAGATAAAGAAATATTTTTCAAAGTAATACATATTCGAAAAAATTCAACTGTAACTATTGATCTGCATTCAACCATTCAGCAATTTTACATAGAGAACTTGTTAACTGCCTTGTGTTCGACATCCAACATCCGGGTTAAAAGTAAATCAAACTTGGTTCCTGATCTTAGGAAGGTCAGAGTCCAGTGGGGTGACACGCCCAGACAGATAAGAATAATAAAGTAATGAACAAGCACAGGGAGAGATAAGACCATGATGTTAATGGGAAAGATGGCAAAGGGTACCACCCCATTTGGAGAACAGAGGGGAAGAGGACACTCTTAGACAAAGCAGTCATGGATACACAGAGCTTCTGAGGTTCTTGATTAGCTTATGGCAGCGGGGGGGTGGGGGGGGTTGATGTGGAAAAAGACAGCAAGGGAGGTGAAGAAAGAGGTGGGTTTTCACTGGTGGGCCAGGGAGTCATTGGTGGAATTGACAAGGGAAAGCTGCAAGGCCAGTGTTACATTTCAAAAAGATTGAAGGTATAAGCAGTGGGTATGAATGAAATTGACTGGGGGCAGAGAGAGAAGCTGGGAGCTGGTGTACCAACCCATGCCAGAGGTGAGGAGGTCAGAATCCATTTTTGCTCTGGGTGGTTTTTCAACAACTCCCTTGGTCTTCCCAGACTGTACTTATGTCTGTAACATGTATGTTTCAGGAATATATGCTTAAGGTATAAAAATGAAGCATTTTTCTTAATAAAAACCCTCGAGAAAGTTGGGATAGAAGGAACTTACTTAAACATAAAAGGCATTTATAAAAAGCCCACAGCCAATATCACCCTCAATGGGAAAAAAACGGAGAGCTTTTCTCCAGAGACAAGGAAGACGACAGGGGTATCCACTCTCACCACCATTGTTTAACACTGTGCTGGAAGTCCTAACATCAGCAATTGGACAACAAAATGAAATAAAAGGCATCAGAATTAGCAAAGATGAAGTCAAACTTTCATTTTTTGCAGACGACATGATACTCTACATGGAAAACCTGACAGACTCTACCCAAAGTCTGCTAGAACTGATCCATGAATTCAGCAAAGGTGCAGGGTACAAAGTCAACATACAGAAATCAGTTACATTTTTATACACCAATAATGAAGCGACAGAAAGAGAAATCAAGAAACTGATCCCATTCACAATTGCACAAAAAAACCCATAAAATACCTAGAAATAAACCCAACCAAAGACGTAAAAGGATCTGTGTGCTGAAAACTATAGAAAACTTATGAAGAAAATTGAAGAAGACACAAAGAAATGGAAAAACATTCCATGCTCATGGATTCGAAGAATAAATTTTGTTAAAATGTCAATACTACCCAAAGCAATCTACACACTGAATGCAATCCCAATCAAAATTGCATCAGCATTCTTTTCAAAGCTAGAATAAACAATCCTAAAATTTGTATGGAACCACAAAAGACCCCAAATAGCCAAAGTAATACTGAAGAAGAAAACCAAAACAAGAGGCATCACAATCCCAGACTTAGACTCTATTACAAAATTGTAACCATCAAGACAGTATGGTATTGGCACAAAAACAGACACACAGACCAATGGAATAGAATAAAGAACCCAGAATTGGACCCACAAATGTATGGCCAATTAATCTTTGACAAAGCAGGAAAGAGTATCCAATGGAAAAAAGACAGCCTCTTTAACAGATAGTGCTGGGAGAATTGGACAGCAACATGCAGAAGAATGAAATCAGACCACTTTCTTACACCATACACAAAAATAAACTCAAAATGGAGGAAGGACCTGAATGTGAGATAGGAAACCATCAAAACCCTAGAGAAGAAGAAAGCACGAAACCTCCTTGACCTCAGCCACAGCAATTTCTTACTCAACATGTCTCCAAAGGCAAGGGAATCAAAAGCAAAAATGAACTATTGGGACCTCATCAAGATAAAAAGCTTCTGCAAGGCAAAGGAAACAATCAACAAAACTAATAGGCAATTGACAGAATGGGAAAAGATAGTTGCAAATAACATATTGGATACAGGGCTAGTATCCAAAATTTGTAAGGAACTCACCAAACTCCACACCCGAAAAACAAATAATCCAGTGATGAAATGGGCAGAAGACATGAATACACACTTCTCCAAAGAAGACATCCAGATGGCCAACAGACACATGACATGATGCTCAGCGTCCCTCCTCATCAGGGAAATACAAATCAAAACCACACTAAGATACTACCTCACGCCGGTCAGAATGGCTAAAATGAACAAATCAGGAGACTCTAGATGCTGGCGAGGATGTGGAGAAACGGGCACCCTCCTACACTGCTGGTGGGAATGTAAACTGGTGCAACCCCTCTGGAAAACAGTATGGAGGTTCCTCAGAAAATTAACAACTGAACTCCCCTATGACGCAGCAATAACACTGCTATGAATTTACCCAAGGGACACAGGAGTGCTGATGCATAGGGGCACATATACCCCAATGTTCATAGCAGCACTTTTAATAATAGCCAAATCATGGAAAGAGCCTCAATGTCCATCAGTTGATGACTGGATCAAGAAGAGTGGTTATATATACAATGGAATGCTACATGGCATTGAGAAAGAATAAAATCTGGCCATGTGTAGCAACGTGGATAGAACTGGAGGGTATTATGCTAAGTGAAATAAGTCAGGCAGAGAAAGACAGATACCATATGTTTTCACTCATGTGTGGATCAGGAGAAACTTAACAGGAGACCATGGGGGAGGGGGAGGGGAAAATAGTTACAGATTAAACAGGGAGGGAGGCAAACCATAAGAGACTCTTAAATACTGAGAACAAACTGAGGGTGGATGGGAGGTGGGGGAGAGGGGAAAATGGGTGATAGGCATGGAGGAGGGCACTTGTTGGGATGAGCACTGGTTGTTGTATGGAAACGGAGTTGAGAATAAACTATATTTTAAAAAATAAAATAAATAAAATTAAGCCTTAGCTGTTTATATATAGAGAGAGTGTGTACTTGTGGGTAGTGGGAACAGAGGGAAAGAGAATCTTAAGCAGGCTCCACCCTTGGCGACAAACCTGACTTGGGGCTTGCTCTCACAGCCCTGGAACCATGACCTGTGCCAAAATCAAGAATTGGACACTCAACTGACTGAGCCACCCAGGAGTCCCAAATCCTAGCTGTTTAACAAAGGACTCTGTTACCACACAGGTCTTCACCTTTAGTATAGCCTTAAATACAACCTTATTGTTATTATTAAGGACAAAAGGTTATATGCTTAACCCCAAAACCTTCCTAAGAGCAGGGCGGTCTAAGCCTCCCAGGATTCACAGAAAAAGTTTCTATTTCCTCTAGTTCTTCCCCATGTCCTCCATCTCCGTTTCTGCAAATCTTCAGGCCATCTTCTGCGCATTCAGTGCAGATGGGGCATTACAAGTCTTTATGTTAAATCCAAAAAACTTTCACATACTTTGTTAAACAGTTTTCAAATACTGTCCAGAGAATTAATTATATGCCGAAATGAGGTATGATTATGCCATATAATATACACATCTTGAATTACACAAAATTTGAATGCTTGATCAATTGAAAATGGGATATATAATCAATAAAGATCACTGTGGTTTTTTAAGTTAGAAGGGAGGGAGGGGAAAAAAATCTGATATAATGGAGTACTGATCCAGGCCATGTACTAAAAGGTAATTTTAAGCTCTCCTCAAAGGAAAATTTACCTCTTCAAAATGCAAAATTTCTCAGCAGAAACTTATCTATAAACAGGACTTTTACTGACTGTTACTTTGTTTTAGGCTAATTTAAAAATCAAGCTTAACATCTAAAAGAGAAAGGCTGTATGGTGACTAAGTTAATTTAGGTGTCGTCATTGACTTTACATATGGTTTGAATACTTGAAATACATTTTTTAAATCCACAGACACACCCATTCATTCTTGTGCTTTTCAGACCTGGAGCACAGGAAAACATCATAGCAGAAAGTTCCCAGTAGGAGGCCCCTGGGCCTATAACACAAAACACATACACTTAATAGTAAGAGAATTTAGAGATTATTTAAAAATTAACTACCAGCATAATCTATTTCAACATTCATACTAATGATTTAGTAATAAACTTATAAATAGTTTAGTCCTAGAGTTTTCTCACAACTCTTACTTTCAGAGGTAAGGATTAGGCCTCATGTTTTTATAAATACTTTCATTCACACTGAGGGCAATTATATATATAGTCTGTCATTTTTATGTATCAAAATAACATTATTGAAGCTGCAAAGCAAATAACACAGGCAGATGAATTAATACAGTTAATGTGTAAATAAGAGAGTAACTTTAAAACACAGGGCTATTACTCTGTATGGAGGTTTCTCAAAAAATTAAAAGTAGATCTACTCTACTACCCAGCAATTGTACTAGTAGGTATTGATCCAAAGATACAGGAGTGCTGTTTCAAAGGGGCACATTCACCCCAATGTTTATAGCAGCACTACTGATGACAGCCAAAGTATGGAAAGAGCCCAAATGTCCATCAATAGATGAAAAGATAAAGAAGATGTGATACACACACACACACACACACACACACACACACACACGGAATATTACTTAATGATCAAAAAGAATGAAATCTTGCCATTTGCAAACAACGTGGATGGAACCAGAGAGTATTAGCTAAGTGAAATAAGTCAGAGAAAGACAAATATCATATGACTTTACTCATATGTGGAATTTAAGAAATGAAACAGACTAACACACGGGAAGGGAAACAAAAACAATATAAAAACAGGAAGAGGGATAAATCATATGAGACTCTTAAATACAGAGAACAAAATGAGGGTTTCTGGAGGGTTTGGGGTGGGGGAGGTGGGATAATTGGGCAAAGGCATTAAGGAGGACACTTGTTGGGATGAGTATTGGGGGTTATATGTAAGTGATGAATCACTAAATTCTATTCCTGAAATTATTATTACATTATAATAACTAACTTGGATGTACATTTTAAAGTAAATAAGTAAATAAATAATTAAATAAAATTGTAAACGAAACATGTGGGCTATCAGATAAAATACAAGATGTCCAGAGATAAAACTGAATTTCAGGGAGATATATTTTACTGTAAATTTTTTAAAAATCCTTTAATGGTGAAATTTTATTTGTTAATCAATTGTATTTTAAGACATATATAAAAAAATTCCCTTAAGGATATAACACAACAGACAAAAAGATATACTTTATATTATTCAAGACAAGTTGAATTGACTATAGGTTGTTGCTGTTAGGCATTTAACTGATTAGAAATAACCCAAAAGGTGAGTTGGTTACATGTGACTAAAGAATCTCTCTCTTATTTTTTCATAGCAGGTGCTCTCACAAATTCCTGTTATTCCTCTCTCAATAGTCTAAGATGTTAAGCATTCAAAACTTCATTGATTCATTGGTCAATTTTACATTCCATTGCTGCCATAAACAAGGAATATTAGAGCAATTCCTAGTCCTGCAGATGTAAATGAGGTAAGCAATAGCATGTGTCCCTTGGTGTGAGGAAATACCAAGGATACATATCACCTATGGTAAAATCAAGTTAAACATTTTTCATAAGTTAAATATTTTCCATTTAAAGGGGATACAAGAGCTAAAAATGAACAGTCAAACTAAAAGTGGAACATTTACTGGTCTGGTCTCTCCAGTAAGATAAATAATAATAACGGAATGTGCAAGATTAAAAGAGATTTAAGGAACATAAAATCAGATGCATATCCTGGATAGAGTACTAGTTTTAGATAAACCAGCTATATAGAAAGGCCTTATATAGATAGGCAAGTGGAGATATTTCAATTATACAGAGTGGGATCTCAATCTTATGCTTTCTACAGTGTAATGAGGTTAAAATGTGCATGCGTGCGCACACACACACACACACACACACACACACACACACACACACACAAGGTAATATTGTAGAGGGGCACCTGGGTGGCTCAATCAGTTAAGCATCTGACACTTGCTTTTGGCTCAGGTCATGATCTCACAGTTTGTGAGCTTGAGCTCCACATTGGGCTCTGCACTGATAGTGTGGAGCCTGCTTCGGATTCCTTCTCTCTCTCTCTCTCTCTCTCTCTCTAAAAATAAACAAACATTAAGAAAATTGTTTGATTTAGCAACAGTAATGTTTTAGGGATATGTCCCAGAAAGAAAATGTCTGATGACAGATGTTCATGAAGAATTATATTAAATGTCCCTTAAATTATGGGATTTCATAAAAGTATGTTTAAAAATCCCCAGCATTCTAGAACTTCACTAGTACAATGATCTTTTCTTTCTTCTGCTTCTGAATTAATCTTTAATGATGAATCATATGGCATATTGAAAACTAAACCAGTGGAAATCTCCCCATCAGGATCCGGTGGGGAAGTTGGTGGGTGTAGAAAGGGAAACCTTAAGAGATGATAATGTATCAGTTATTGAGAAGGAACCTGATCTGGCATCCACTTGGCCAGTTAACTCAGATGCTAGGAAACAGCCTTTACTCCCCATATGTTGAAGCTAAAGGCTTCTGCTGTGGATCCTAGTTAATAATTTAATCTAAAACCACTGCCACCATCTGCTCGGTCAATTTCAAAACGTCTGCTACCATTGTGACTAGTTTAGTCAAGCCACAGTATTCTTGCGGCAAATGGTGAACAAATGAAAGGCGAGGCAGACAGAAAACATGCTATGACAAAATGAAACCCCAATCAAAAGTCTAAAACACAAAGGGAGTCCTGCTGACACAGCGTGCCAAGTTCAACCCCGCCCGCGGGGATGGAAGGATGCAATGTCTCTCTAACGCAGGGCAGGGGACAATCTGGAGACTGTCCCCAGATAATGGGCACAAGGTGGGACTGACAGCGGAGGACTCTGTGAAGGGAATGAGTCCTGAGGTTGGAAGTAATGGAGAGCAGGGTTATGGCAAGGGCAAGCTGAAAAGGGGAGATTTCCTATTTTCCTAGACAGAGGTGAAGACAGTCTCAAAGGGCATCCAATCCACTCTTTTTTATTATACAAAACAAGTGAGCCGCAGCACATGCATCATGGAGCTATCCAGCACCGCCCCAATCCTCCACCGTGCGCTCCAGGCATCAGTACACCCAGCTACCTCTGTCTTCACTGGCGGTTGGCTGGCGGGGCAGGGCTCCAACTGTCCACGCTCATTTCTGCCTCTACGCCTTCACACCTGTCATTCTTCTACCTGGGATGCTCGATCCCCGAGCGCTCCACATGGCATGCCCTGTTTGGTTTTCCTTAAGAGACATTCCTTGACAGAGCTTTCATAACTCTTTATTTCAAAATTACAGGCCATTTTAATTTTACTTCAAGGATGACTTCCTCAAAAGTGAACTACATCTGTCTCGCAGAAAGAATGAATAATTTCATTAACTCTAAGCCTCTTCTGCTTGTGCCAATTATTCTTCGTGACATGTTGTAGAGCTCTAATCCACCCACCCGCCTAGTACTGATTCATCTAATTCATTCTACTCGGCCTATATTTGGAATATAAAGGCTCATTCAGGAGAAAAATAATGTATATGAGTAGAGCTACATATTAATCAGATCAATTCTAAAGTTAACTCACTTTACCTTTCCTAATTCAATCATTCGAAACGCAGAATGCTTATTAGGGGTCTACCATGTCTTACAGAAGAGGATAATTTTCTGTGCCATTTAAATTTATCATAATTACATCCTTTTATTATAAGAATAACGTAAAGGGAAATGAACGTCACATTTGAAAAGAAAAAAAATTCAACCTTTCTTTTCAAATCTTCAGGGAAGAAAGAAAAAAAAATCTCATTGTGGCATGAAAAGCCAAAGTATAATGAATGTGATGATCTGAGAGATCTAATTTAAGAGCCATGTGATTAGCTGAAGTGCTTTATACGCTGGGCTCTCTTGTACTTTTAAAATTAGACAATATTAAGCATTCACTGATTGATGGTATTACAAAACTTAGAAGAAATCTGTACTTGGGAATTTTCTACTTAGAAAAAAACTGAGAGCAAAGGGGCCATCCTCAACAGGACTACATGTGGAGGTGGGAGTGGGGGGCCGCTGACAAAATAAAGTAGAAGATCGCCACCTACAGGGGACACTGTGCACTAAACAAGACAAGAGCTTGGAAGAAATAGCTCTAATTTAACAGGTCTCAAAAAAACATTCTCATCTTCCTCCACCAAAGGAAGACCCATACTCGATAATCTCTGTAAATTTTCTTAAACTATGTAGCATCTGCAACCAAGCACAGGTTAAGGAAGCACCCCTGAATTATGTAAAACATTTCTGAAGCCATGAGGGGACACCAACATTTAAATGAATAAAGGTCCGTGTCAATTTACAACCAAAACATAAACTCTTGCAATAAAGGAATCCAAAGGCAAGTGTTTTCATTTAGAGAGAAAATGATTCTGAAGTCGTATTCTCCAGAAACACACACACAAAAAGCTTTATTTAAAATGACTGAAGGAAAATGATTACTTATTATTGCTTAAATCAATTACAATTAATGATCACTAAGTAGTAAGACTTAAAGAAGCATTTGAAGGCATTATTTTGTAAGCAATGGACCAACCTCATAAACTGTTCCATTTTTCTTTTCTCTGCTTCCTGTGATTTCTTATATTGTTTCACATATGGTTAAGATGAGCGCTACAATTAGTAAACTGGTGTGACCAACTGTTTTTGTTAAGAGGCCAGCTGGTTCGCATGCAAAATGATAATTAGACAAATTAAGACAGACCGCTCTGGTCTGCTGAATAACTCCAGCAACACTAGTTAAAAATGTCTAATGTATTTGGCTTTCTAGTAATTGTAAAGGTTGACCTACGTGAAGATAACATTTATCTCATTAGGTCTGGTTTAAAAAAAAAAAAAAAGAATTACAGTCTTAAACTAGTGGATACACAGCAGAATTCTTCCAACAGAGAAACCCGAGCTCCTTATTAAGCATGAGTGCTAGGAAGATTCTGTAATCACACTGGACAGGTTGCAGGAGCAAAGGAAGGTCAGCCAGGCATACAACGATGTTCGGAATCAGTCTAGAGAGTGCGGAACTTTCATTAAAGTCAGGCAGTCAAAGACTTTTGAAATGAATAAAACATTCCTATGAGCTCAATGTTTCATCTTCTTTTACTGATTTTTCTTTCAACTGAGAGAGACAAGAATTATTTTTAATAAGTAAACAACAAATGAGAGCAAGAGGCAAGGGTCAAAGCATCAATCACTGCAGGGGCACATATGTTCAGTGGCTCTACATTCTAGTAGCCCAAGATTTCTAAAGCAAGGAGCTCACAATGCAGATTTCTGAAGTGACGCCCCAGAAGTGTCCCCTTGCTCGCTGCCATTCCCTGGTACCAGCAGGCAATACGATTAGGGCGCAGCTGGAAGGAAGGGAGGCGTGCTGATCGCAGAGCCCACATAATTAGGCCCACACAGAATTTGAGAAAAATCAAATGGTAATCAAAACAAGAACACTGATGTGAGGTGATGGCTGGCCCCTGACTTTGTTAAAATGATCTGCTTAGCTCTTCCCTATCGGTATCGTGAGGGTTCAAAACAGCAGAAAAAATAATGGAATTCGTCACATCTTAGCAAATAAAAATAATAGGAGAGATTAAGATTAGCGGTTTTTCTCATGTACCTAACTAACAACAGTTTCAGCATGCGGCCGAAAATAGGAAGCTTGGAGTTGTAACAACAGGTGCAGAGAGTCCATATTTTAGTACACTGTATTTTTTTCCCTTTTATTGCTAAGGAAAAAAGGTGAAGGGAGTAGAAATCACTATACAAATCTGACCACCAATAAGGTAAAAAATAAGCAGTATTTTCCTGAACCAGGTCAAAAGAAAAGTAAGATATTTGGGGAGAAAATAAAGCAGACAGGCTCTTACGATGCCACATCATTTCCCCAAATCTCAGTCAAATTGTCCAGCAGCTCTCAAAGAGTCAGCTCAACTCATTTTTATCACTTTTTCTGAAACACCCATCTCTTTGTGAGTAGCGGTCCATATAAATCATTACACGATAAAACAAGTTCAAATGGAGCTGCCACCTTTTATTAGCAAATCATACTTAATGACATAAACGTTGAGGCGCTCCCAAAACACCTGCACTTTTCTACACTTGTCTCAATATTTATGCACAATGGAATGGAATTATTTTCTTATAACTACTTTCTGAAGAGAAATACTCACCAACCGTGTCCCACTGGATAGAGGAATCAGCCACAGACTCCAGAGGACAGATTACATTCATTATCAAAATAAATCCCTGAGCATCTATGGAGAGCTTTTGCCGGCAGGACTCCCCATGTTGACCTAGGACAAAATTCACGTGGTCGCTCAGGAACCTCCTTCCTTCCTCTCGTCAGTACCGTCACAACTGCCCATCAACAACGATAACTCTACTCCCAACTTCCCAGCTTCACTTAAATCGTGTTTAATACCACCACTCTCCCTTGCTGCGCCTCCTCCCCCCGCCCACCGAAATGGCCTCTGCTGTCTGCAGCTGCCGAATGCCACAAATAGCTTCTTGTATAATCTGACTTAGAATGCACCCCAAACTAGACATGTTGAATGGCAATGTGAATGCTTCATTCAGAGAGAACTAAAATGTGTAGAATGTCCTAAAAACATCACAGTGGTAAAGAGGATCATTTGGGAGTCTTGGGCAGAGAACTGCTTTCAGCAGTAGCCTGCAAATTCTTCTCAGGGCAATGCAAATGGCAAGAGAAGGGTTGCAGAAGATTCCCACAGTGATCAAAGGATTAGCTAATTTCCCTCAGCCGGCCCTGTCTGGATGGGGTTTCCCTAAAGTTGCCTCCGTTCCCCACACACATTTGTCTTCTTACTCTCCTGATAAAATGCCCTTCCTCTCAATCTATTCATGCTCTAGCATCAATGATCCATTCTTAGGTTAATTTTTGAGACTGTTTGCCTTAATGCTTTGTGTGTTCCACACATGCACGGCAAGCCCCACCCCCCCTGATATTTTGGTGGGGTCAAAGCCAAATTCAAGCAGTTCACTTTGCAAAGTCAGTTACTCCATCATTTGATATAATGGAACAGCACGTAACAAGAGGGCAGCTGGCTGGCTCAGTCGGAAGAGCATGTGATTCTTGATCTTGGGATTTTGAGTTTGAGCCCCACGTTGGATGTAGAGATTACTTAAAAATTAAATCTTCTTTTTAAAAAAGTGACAACACATAATATTCATGGGTACATTCAAAGAAAGAGGATAAGCATCCATTTTTAGGAAATGGATAAGAGACGGAAAAGAACCAGGAACTGAAAAGCCTCTACCCTACAGAGCTGCAACAGTCTAACCTCTATGAAAACTTCCCTTAGGAAATAGCTTGCAAATAACAAAACCTTCCACACAGATAATCGCTATCTTCACTTCACAAATTTAAGGGTTTTTTTTTTTAAATCTTCCCTGTGTGTTGAAATTGGAATGTATTTTTTGAATACCAAGTATATTGGCAATCAAATGATTACTGGAGCTAGAGAACAGGGAGAAGTAAGAGTTAAAGGAAACTTCTTTCGGTTGGTAGGTAAAAATGGAAGCCAGGATGACCAGGGACTTGCCTTTTACCTGCTCTCTTCTTGTCATCCTCTGGGTCTCAGATTAACTGACATTTCCTCGGGAAAGGAAATCTTTCCTCATCCTCTGACTCTGTTTACACCTCCTATTAACCACCCTCATCAAGACCCATACTTTTCTTAGAGCGCTACTCCTTGCTTTTGTATAGCTGTTTGCTTAGTGACTAACGTCCCACTAGACACATGATCTGGACAAGATCCAGAGGCCACGGCTCTCTGTATTCACAAAGCCTAGGAGCTGAGCACCAGATCTGACACAGCAGTAGGCCGAAAAGTATTATTTTATTAAAGGAATGAATTACAGAAAGAAAACATTTAAACACAAGATCCAGAGAGTTTAGCTTTCTTCCGTGGTATTGAAAGATAACTAACGTTCATTTCAAAAAAATCACTTCATTCATTCCCAGGCTTGACTTATTCATTGCAGATACCATGCGCCAAGCACAGCACTAGGCCCTGGAGAAACGGAGATGGAGTCAACCTTCTCTCAGAGTCTTCCTTGACCCCTTTGTCTCCCATGCTTTTCCCCCATTATCCACTCCTTTGTGGCTTATCCCTCCTAACTGTACTTATCTATCTCCCCTACTACAAGGACCTTCACTCCTTGAGGATGGGAACTGGGCCTTCGTTGGCTTTGGAGATGCCAGTACGATTGCTGACTGAAGAGCAAAATGAGTGAATAAGCAGCCTTTTCCTTGTCTGTTAGGAATTCCATTGGATATAAGACTGATAAAATCAAATGGTAATAAGACACATTTTTAAATAGAGGGTGCCCTCTAATGGGAACTAGAAGGAAATAATATCAGAGAAAACGAGAAAACATGACATAGCAGGTGACATGTGATAAATGAATGAGAACTTGCTAGATGGAGAAGGACAGGAAACACATTCCAACTAAACAAAAGAGCAAGAGCAAAGAGAGCAAGTCGTTTGTATGTTGGGAATCCTTGAGTTATGTATAGAACGGAAGGTGCACATCACCTGCAAAGCCCCAAGCCACCTTGCAGAATGCACTGTAGAATGTGAACGTCTAGAAGCTGAAACCACATTTCCCAAACTCCCTTATACCTGGTTTGCAAAGCTGGGACACCTGGTGAATGACTGAGGACATGAGTCCACACTGCTGCTGCTCTGGCTATTTCTGCTGATAAGTTTGATTGTTGGGGTATTTCGGAAGGAGTGCCAACTGAAGTGTCCGTGTCCAATCCCTACTTTCGTGTGGATGGGAGGCAGAGCGGGTGGCATTTGCTTGCTAGTAAGGTATACAGCTGAGGCTGGGAGTCAAAAACCGGGTGCCAGCTTTCTGGCTGCAGTAGATTAACGGCTCCCTTGGTAAAAGTCAGTTCTGAGATGGTGTCTGGGGGATTATTCCTGGGAGTTCTTCTTGGACCAGTTTCCCAAGCTTTTCCAATGATTGTATAAGTACCATACACCCTGTTAACTCTGCTTACACTGTGTCTGCAACTGAACCTTCCTGAGAGAATCTGCTGGCCCCCTGGGATGACCAAGTGGTGTTCATAAGAAGGGCAGGGGGAGAGACGGCTGGGAAATATGCACCAGTCCAGTTGTGAGGCACCTTGCCTTTCAAGTTAAAGAGGTTAAACCTCCGTTAGTTAGTTAGGGTTAAATATCAAAAGTTTTCATACAAGATAGTGGTCTGTGTTTTAGAAAAAAACTTCGAGGCAAAGGAAAACTGAATTGAAAAGGTAGGCAAAAAGGTGGGCAAATTCTATAAATCCAAGGTGAACATGTTGATGAAAGAAGGAATGGGGGTAACTAGTCTGCCCTCCTTTTGTTAACCTTTGTTTGGGTTATCGTTTCTGCCTCTTTTATATGCTTTATCTATTCTACCTAGACACCAACAGTCCAGGAGTAGAATGCGTCCACCCACTGACTTGGGTTAGCCTCTAGCCTTACCAGTCTCTCTTTTGATTTCATAATGTTGGGCAATGTGGGATGAATACTTTTGTTCCTGATTATTTGCTGCATAGACTGATTTTCTTCTAAGCCTGGAGTTTGCATAAACAATACGGTCATGATAAAAGCCCGTAGCTTCAAAATCACATATTCTCTGTATTTATTTTTTAAATGCTGACTTTCCCCCAATCTTAGTTATATAGAACTGATGTACTGCATCAGTTCGGATAAAGAACACACAAGAACATCTAATCACTATCAGTATTAGGGAAAGAACATCAGACAACTGAAACAAGACAGCCGACACCTTGTTGAAGCGGCCATGAAGGCAGTGTCAGAGTACTTAGATGGGAACAACGGAATCTACTCATGACGCAAAAAGGATTTATTAACAGGTATTAAGGAGCTTCCAGAATCTCCAGGAGGGCCAGGGGGTGAGGAGTTGACAAGCCGCACTGCCAAAACTGTCACAGTGAAACACTGCTGCTGCCGCCACCTGCTGTCACTGCTGATCATGTGCAAGTCTGGATGCCAAGTGTCCACAGAAGCCAATGCAAAAGGCCAATGGTGCCAGGATTACAAGTTGATGCAAACAACCTAGGCAGCTACCGCCTAACTTTCATACTGCGTCCATATTCAATACTGGCGGACAGAGCCGTGGTCACATACTTGGACTCTAGCTGCAAGGGAGTCTGGGAGTAAAGGTATTTGCTTGGCTACCATGACAGGAGGAGTCAGGCCAGACCAGGATTGGGGTGAGCCAAAACAGAACCTGCTGCAGGATTCCTAGCCACCGTCTTCAGGAAGAACAAGCAGTAAAATCAGCCAAACTTAATTGGGATTTGTAGTCTCTCATCTCAGTTTTGATTCAAATCCAGAAATATGGCTATAACACTAGAACTCCCCGAATCAGAAGCTGAAACCTTTCACTTAGATTGTACTAGCAGCCTCCAAGAACTCAAGTAGTATTCCACACTGTCAGCTGTCGAGCAGAAAAACTCAACAGAGTCCAGAATTGGTTTCTTCCCATGGGTTTCCTTTCTTGAGAACTTGAAAGAAGGAAGGAAGGAAAGGAAGGAAAGGAAGGGAAGGGAAGGGAAGGGAAGGGAAGGGAAGGAAAGAAAGGAAGGAAAGGAAGGAAAGGAAGGAAGGAAGCAGGGAAGGAAGGAAAAGAAAGAAAGAAAGAGAGACAGAGAAAGAAAATCACAGGTTTTTTAAAAAGACATGCTCAAATTCATGTCATATATGAAAAATAATGCCAAATAGAGGTGAGGTGTAAGCTTCACAGCAAGAGAGTGAATAATCTAGGCAATGACATAGTAACTTCAACATTTATACTTCTAAAAAGCCACTGAAGACTAAAACACTCTATAGGTAAGTGTTTTACCTATAGAGAAAATATAACTTTTCTGAGCACCACTGCACAAATAAACCCTCTCTGAATCAGGCAGAATAAAAATGCTTTACCATGTATTTAGTGATATCTTCACGAGTATTTTTTCAAAGTATAATCTATGGTAATAACTGAATAGAAAGCATATCTTCAAAAGAAACTCTATTCTGCCTTCAATTTTTCTTTTGATAAAGTGAAGACCTTCAACTTTTATCAAGAAACAATGGCAATCAAATGGAATTTCTATGTATCTCATTACCTGCAAATATTTATTTCTTCATAAACACCCAGATATTATAATAAAAGAATGAAATATTAATGTTCCTATCCAGTTTAAAAAAAAATCAGAGGGACGCCTGGGTGGCACAGTTGGTTAAGTGTCCAACTTTGGCTTAGGTCATGATATCATGGTTCATGGGTTCGAGCCCCGCATCAGGCTCTGTGCTGACAGCTAGCTCAGGGCCTGGAGCCTGTTTCAGATTATGTATCTCCCACTCTCTCTGACCCTCCTCTGCTCATGCTCTTGCTCTCTCTCTCTCTCTCAGAAATAAATAAAACATTAAAAATTTTTTCTTAAATAAAAAAATAAAGAAATCAGAGAGCTATCATCCTTGATGGAGAAAGTAATTTGCTCCCATCTCCATACATGAATAATTAAATTTTGCAAGGCAAATAGGACATTTGTCTAAGATATCTTTCCTATTGTCCATGATACATAGTCCCCATAAGAAGATCAGCAGGAAAGCAAGGGAAATTCTGTAAGCAATCCTTGAAAACAAGCACAGTGTATGTGGGTTGTTCGTGGTGGTATCTTTTCTCTGTGCTTCAGAAAGGAGTTTCCTCCACACATAGCTAGGGGGTTCTAGAAGGGTAGTGAGAGAAATATCTGGAACACACTGGCAGTATTTCTTATTTCCTCCATTTCAGGAATCAGCTAGGGTTGATTAATAATGCTTTTCTTCACATATACATTGCTGAAATTTTCTATCTTCAAAAAAAAAAAAAAAATCAGAGCCATGTCTATCCACGATATAGCCTGAGTGAAAAGTTGGCCACGTCCACCTATCGAGTTCAACTTTTTGCAACACACACAGGAATTTCAATCAGCTCTCTTTGACCACCATATGGAGAACAGGTTGTGTATGGGCAAGTAGAATTAGGAAGCTATTGTCATGAACTACGCAATAAATGATGGCAGCTTGAACTATCCTTAAAGAGAGAAATGGGTGAATTCGAAATAGATTTTGGAGGTGGAACAGAAAGATTAGATGTACAACCGAAAGAAAAGGAGGGATCAAAGAGAACTTCACTTTTTCCCAAAGGTGCTGGCTGGAAGCTGGTGATGCCATTTACTGAGAAGGGGAACCCCGGAGGAGGAATGAATATTGGAGGGAAAGGAATCCAGACATGGCACGTGGGAAGCAGCCTACTGGACATGCATGTGGAAATCTCACGTGGGCAGTTGCATGAGGGTCAAAGGAGAGGCCAGTGCTGGAGATTAAAACCACTTGGAAATGAGCATACAGAAGGTACTTCAAGCCACCGAATGAGAGCATGTAGGGAAAGAAGGCAGGCACACAAGAAAACAGAAGATTGAACCCTATGGCTCTTCCTTAGAAAAAGAGGAGGAGATTCCACTCCAGGAACGAGACGTGGCTGAAAAACTAGTTTCTTGACATCCAGAGAGGAAATACCTTTGAGGCGGGTGGGAAGTGGAGTAGGGACATCCACAGAATGGGCCAACAGAGCAAGGAGAGCACCGTGAGCATTGCATCTGGCTACACGGGAGCTTCAGGAAACCCTGAAAACAATACCCAGGACGCTGGAGGGCCAGAAATCCAGATTCTGGTGTGCGAAAAACCAGGAGGTAGGGAGGTGGGAAGATCAGATGCAGACCACTAAGTTAGGTTACTAAGCTTTGCTCTGAAGACAGAAAAACAGATAGGCACTGAAGGATATGCAAGGTCAAGTCATGTCAAGAGCTGAAATAAGTGCTTAGAATTTCCTTTTTCAAAAACTGTTTGGTTCGTTTTTCTTCAAGTTCTTTTCATTTGTTTCCGAGTCCACAAGCCACCGCAGAGCCTTTTTTAGATTCCATTATGAAACAAGATTCAACAATCTAGGTTAATGAATGACAATAATCGTCAAAGCAGAAAGGCTGGGAATTATTCTCTGAATTAATGAGTTTCATTAATGGAAAAAAAAAGAAGGGGTCTCTTCCACCGCCCCCCCCAATGCACACCCTTTCATGACCTCTTTTTTTTTTTTTTAATTTTCAGATAAAAAAGCTAGAAGAAATAGTTCCAGGAATAGAAGACAGTAGACACAGAGAGGAATTCTTGATTGGTTTACTGATTTGTAATCATGAATATAAAGTACTAGAACAGAGATGTAATTTCAACTATGAAATCTTTTCCAAGGAGGTAAGAATGGAAAACCCAAACCTGTGCCTAAGCTGTAGGTCCAGCCTGATGCCAAATGGCAAGATTGCTCTGTATGTACAGAATAGTCTTTAGGGAAACAAGAGAAAAAGAAGAGCTAGAAGCAAATGGTGCTCGCACTGAGCTTAGTTTTCATGTACAATATTGCATTTAACTCACATCACAGCCCTAGAGGGTTAGGGCTTTTATTTATCCCTGTTTTTCAAGCTGGGGAAATAGTGGCTCAGGAAGAAGCTACGTAATTTTCAAAAGCCATAAGCATGCCAAGTGGCGGCTCAAGAATTCAAACCAGGCCTGGGATGCTGAAGGCTTCCTCCTACCTACTCACCACATAATAGGACCTCTGGGAATAGCTAAGGCAGGAACGAGCACTTCTTGAAGCAGACAGAGAGCTGAGCCCTACACAGACTTAAACAAAGCAGGAAAACTAAAGCTAAAATTAAGCCTGGGCTTTAAGTCAACTTTTTATGGGGTACGGAACAGTGCACAAAACGGAAGTGTGCCACAAAGCGGATGCCCATGTCACCAGTACCCAGATCAAGATGCAGGTGATGCCGAGCTCCCAGAACTCTGTTCATGCCATTGTAGTCACAACCCCCACGCCCCAAAGTGACACTACCCTGACACGGTCACCACAGACTAGTTTCACTTGGTTTCAAACGCTGTATGAGCAGAATCACACTTTCTGTGTTTAGCCTATTTCACTTCACACTATGCTTGTGAGATTCACCCATGCGGTGCGTGCAGTAGTAACTGGTTTATTCCTACGGCTGTACAGTGAGGAGAACACTTACTCATTGCATTATTAAGGGCCATTTGCTGTTGTTGTCATTGTTTTTTCTAGTTGTGGCTTTTATGGATAGTGCAGCTATGAACACTCTCACAGAGGCCATTTGGTGAACATATTTCTACCTTTATGTTGGGCGTACTCTAGAAGGGGAAGTTGCTGGTTTAGAGGGAATGTGTACATTCAGCTTTAGCAGATACTGCCAACAAGTCTTCTAAAAAGGAAAGACTAGTGCAGGGACTTCATGGTTTTCTTTCCATGGTAAACAGGCCCTCAAGTAAAAACAGATTTTTAAAATATTGAAGGATAGCCTAAAAATTATCACAGGGCCATCCTTAAACTATCAGAAATAAACTAAAAAGAATCTCTCTGAAAATCATCTGAATGATGGAAGCCCTGATTGCCAAAGCTAAAGAGAAAATTGGTCGAAAGGGTCTTGAAAAAGGGTGGGTACATATAGCAAATGGGCTGTCGGCAAACTACGCTGGAGACGGAAGTCTTTGGCCCAGGACCAACTGCTAGTTCGCACCCTGCTATGTGAGACCTCAGGGGACCTTCATGCCTCTGGGCTTTGGGTGTTTCAAATCTGAAATGGTAAAATGGCATTACTTGAACTCTAAGTTCTATTTTGGGCACAAAACAACATGAAGCAGACAGAATATAGAATGCTTCCGGCTTCTCAAAAACAGCAAGGACTCAGTCCTACACACTCACCATGTAACATACCCAAAGCTAGAAGATATAAAAACCATGGATATACTTTGGTTGCAAAGCAAAACAATACAGAAAGGCTGGCTGGGCTGATACATCAGGGCAGCTCTAAGGACTAGTTAAGTGTTGGAGAAATATTTTGGGATCTTATGAGGAAGTGTTGTAGAAAAAGAAAATATATATATATTTTTTTAATTTTATTTTTATTTTTTACAAATAGTTTATTGTCAAATTAGTTTCCACATAACACCCAGTGCTCATCCCCACAAGTGCCCTCCTCCATGCCCACCCCTCCTCCCCCCCACATCCATCAGTCCTCAGTTTTGTCAGCATTCAAGAGTCTCTCATGGTTTGCCTCTCTCCCTTTCCCCCACCATTTCCCCCCTTGTTCTCCCCCTTGGTCCTCGTCAAGTTCCTCCTAATCCTCCTATACGTGCACACATATGATATTTGTCCTTCTCTGCCTGACTTATTTCGCTCAGCATAACACCCTCAAGGTCCATCCATGTTGCTACACATGGCCAGATTTCATTGTTTCTCATTGCCATGTGGTATTCCATGGTATAGATAAACCACATCTTCTTGATCCATTCATCTGTTGATGGACACTTAGGCTCTTTCCAGGTTTTAGCTATTGTGGAGATTGCTGCTATGAACATTGGGGTACATGTGCTCCTATGCATCAACATTTCTGTATCCCTTGGGTAAATTCCTAACAGTGCTATTGCTGGCTCATAGGGGAGTTCTAGTGTTAGTTTCCTGAGGAACCTCCACACTGTTTTCCAGAGGGGCTGTACCAGTTTACATTCCCACCAACAGTGTAGGAGGGTGCCCATTTCTCCACATCCTCGCCAACATCTAGAGTTCTCTGATTGCTCATTTTAGCCACTCTGACTGGCGTGAGGTGGTATCTCAGTGTGGTTTTGATTTGTATTTCCCTGATGAGAAGTGATGCTGAGCATCGTTTCATGTGTCTGTTGGCCATCTGGATGTCCTCTTTGGAGAAGTGTCTGTTCATATCTTCTGCCCATTTCTTCACTGGGTTGTTTGTGTTTTGGGCGTGTAGTTTGGTGAGTTCCTTGTAGATTCTGGATATCAACCCTTTATCTGATATGTCATTGCAACTATCTTTTCCCATTCCGTTGGTTGCCTATTAATTTTCTGGGTTGTTTCCTTGGCTGTGCAGAAGCTTTTAATCTTGAGGAGGTCCCAGCAGTTTATTTTTGCTCTTGATTCCCTTGCTTTTGGGGATGTGTCAAGTAAGAAGTTGCTGCGGTGGAGGTCAAGGAGGTTGTTTCCTGCCTTCTCCTCTAGGGTGTTGATGGTTCCCTGTCTCACGTTCAGGTCCTTTATCCATTTGGAGTTTATTTTTGTGCATGGTGTGAGAAAATGATCTAGTTTCATTCTTCTGCATGTTGCTGTCCAGTTCTCCCAACACCATCTGTTAAAAGGCTGTCTTTTTTCCATTGGATATTCTTTCCTGCTTTGTCAAAGATTAGTTGGCTGTATACTTTTGGGTCCACTTCTGAGTTCTCAATTCTGTTCCATTGGTCTATGTGTCTGTTTTTGTGCCAATACCATACTGTCTTGATGACAGCTTTGTAGTAGAGGCTAAAGTCTGGGATGGTGATCCCTCCCGTTTTGGTTTTATTTTTCAGGATTACTTTGGCTATTCGGGGTCTTTTGTGGTTCCATACAAATTTTTGGATAGTTTGTTCTAGTTTTGAGAAGTATGCTCGTGCAATTTTGATTGGAATTGCATTGAATGTGTAGAGTGCCTTAGGTAGTAATGACATCTTAACTATATTTATTCTTCCTATCCATGAGCATGGAATGTTTTTCCACTTCTTTGTGTCTTCTTCAATTTCCTTCATAAGTTTTCCATAGTTTTCATCATACAGATCTCTTGTATCCTTGGTTAGGTTTATTCGAGGTATTTTATGGTTTTTTGTGCAATTGTGAATGGGATCAGTTTCTTGATTTCTCTTTCTGTTGCTTCATTGTTGGTGTATAAAAATGCAACCGATTTCTGTACGTTGATTTTGTACCCTGCAACTTGGCTAAATTCTTGGATCAGTTCCAGTAGGCTTCTGGTGGAGTCTGTTGGGTTTTCTATGTAAAGTATCATGTCGTCTGCAAAAAGTGATAGTTTGACTTCCTCTTTGCCAATTCTGATGCCCTTTATTTCCTTTTGTTGTCTGATGGCTGATGCTAGGACTTCCAGCACTATGTTAAACAGCAGTGGTGAGAGTGGGCATCCCTGTCGTGTTCCTGATCTCAGGGGGAAAGCTCTGAGTTTTTCCCCGTTGAGGATGATATTAGCTGAAGGCTTCTCATAGATGGCTTTGATGATGTTTAAGTAGGTTCCTTCTATCCCAACTTTCTCGAGAGTCTTTATTAAGAAGGGATGCTGTATTTTGTCAAATGCTTTTTCTGCATCTATTGACAGGATCATATGGTTTTTATCTTTTCGAAAAAGAAAATATTTGAAAATATTTAGCAAAATGATCCCAATATTAAAAACATATTTTAGGAGCACCCAAGTGGCTCAGTTGGTTAAGTGTCTGACTTCGACTCAGGTCATGATCTCACAGTTTGTGAGTTCAAGACCTGCATGGGGCCCTGCATAGACAGGGCAGAGCCTGACTCAGTTCCTCAGTCTCCCTCTCTCTCTCTGCCCCTCCCCTACTCATTCTCTCTCTCTCTCAAAAATAAATAAACATGCATTTAAAAAATTAAAATTTTTGGGGCGCCTGGGTGGCTTAGTCGGTTAAGCGTCCGACTTTCGCCTGGGTCATGATCTCGCGGTTTGTGGGTTCAAGCCCTGCGTCGGGCTCTGTGCTGACTGACAGCTCAGAGCCTGGAGCCTGTTTCAGCCTGTGACTCCCTCTCTCTCTGACCCTCCCCTGCTCACGCTGTCTCTCTCTCTCTCCTAAAAATAAATAAAACATTAAAAAAAATTAAAAAAAAATTAAAATTTTTTAATGTTTTTATTTATTTTTGAGAGAGAAAGAGAGAGACAGCATGAGAGGGGAAGGTCAGAGAGAGAGGGAGATGCAGAATCCGAAGCAGGCTCCAGGCTCTGAGCTGTCAACACAGAGCCCGACGCGGGGCTCGAACCCACGAACCATAAGATCATGACCTGAGCCGAAGCCATACGTTTAACTGACTAAGCCACCCAGGTGCTCCTAAAAAACATAAATTTTAAAATGTACTCTTGGGTTCCCAAGCTATAATGTTAAAATATCATATTTTGCCATACAGGGCGCCTGGGTGGCTTAGTCGGTTAAGCGCCCGACTTTCGCTTAGGTCATGATCTTGCGGTTCGTGGGTTCGGGCCCCGCGGTGGGCTCTGTGCTGACTGCCAGCTCAGAGCCTGGAGCCAATTTCAGAGTCTGTATCTCCCTCTCTCTCTGACCCTCCCCTGCTCACGCTGTATCTATCTCCTAGAAATAAATAAAAAATATTTTTAAAAAAATCATATTTTGCCATAAACTGCTTCCACTTCTCTTCCTTCTCATATATGCTGCTTCCCTGCTCTCTCTGTTACCCAAACACCTAGGCCATATGAAGCTCATTCCAGTGGGCTTGCCACTTTCCTCCCATCCTTATTACAAGGCTTTTCAATAACTATGTTCCTTTATCCTTTTCCTCGAGTCAGCAGCTTGATTTCTATTCTTTTGTTTAAAAATAAAAACATGTAGGTTGACTAATTTTGGTTTGACTAGTTTTGGCTACATCCCCTCAGTTTCAAAACTCAACTTTCTTTGTATCACTACTTTCTAAAGAATCTCCTCTTGTATTTAAATATCCTCTTTTCTACTTTGCATCTGTAATACTGGCGAATTTGAAAATAACCTGACATATGGTCTTGAGTTGAATGAAATCCATCTTGATAGTTTGCCATAAGAAGTTTGTCTTTCTTGATACCTTCTGGAAACTCCCCCAGCATCCATTCTGCCTCTTTGCAGGATAAGCACTTAAAGATATGCTTTAAAAGGTAATACACCCTGTCACGGGTGTAACTTTAGCTTGTCTTTGCTTTGCAGTGTTTAAGCAGGAAAAGCAAATTGAGCCAGCTGTATAAGCAGTGCACAAATCTACGTCTCCCCTCCTCGGTCTCCTCCTTTTTATCCTATTGACATAGGAGGTCGAGACCAGCTCTGTGAGGCCGCACCGGGGCTCGTACAGATAAGGATTTCTTTCACAGTTACATATTTTGGAAGCTGAAGTTAAGTACAGAGGAAAACAACACCACGGAACACCAAAAACCATACAGACATTCGGATGACCGTTCCAACTTTACTCACAAACAGCAGTGTGCAAGTCTGCAGCAGGGAAGGAGAAAGTGAGGGGAAAAAATGTCTTTGTAAAATCTGAAGTGACAAAAGAGTTCATGAAGCTTATAAGGCTTGTCACGCCATGAAAACAAATCCCCTCATTTCCATCGGTGAATAGCAGCTGAATGTATAGTTCACGTTAAATGGCAAGTCAGTGTCAAAGGATTACCAGGGTCCAGACATTTGCTGTGGGTATTTACATATGAAAAGTAGAAAGAGGTGGGTACAGACCAGGACCCTTACCAATCCACTTAGGAAACCAAAAACCCAAAGTGAAAAGATCCTGTTTGGCACTACAGTGTGACAAATACCAGTCAGAAGCGCAGAGGCTGTGAGCATTTAACACACACAGGACAGAAAGAAAAATGTCAGTTAACAGTCACTGGGTCTGGCCAAGGTTCCAGGCAAAGCTTTACATCCATTACCCCATTTAAAAGTTCATGAAAATCTTATCAGTTAGGGAATTACCACTTGCCTTTTAGAGATGAAAGAGCTGAGACCCAGGGAAGTTAAGTGACTTGTCCCTCGGCCATATAGTTCCACTGGCAGAGCCAAAGTCATCAGTGATTAGAAAGCCCCAAACAAGAACCTGTGAATTGGATGCCAGATCCTTCTTATTATTTATTCCTCCCAAAATTCCTGCTCTGAGGTACATGGGCCATTGTCCAATTCTCATTTTGTAATTTACTGGGAACTGGCAAATTGTCCATCTAAGACTCACACGAAAGGATTATGGGAAGAAATCAAGTTATCTGACATAATCATAAGGCTTTGTAAGTCAATATAATTTCACATGACTACATGATAAGCCTAAAATAAAGATTTTGTTTCTGCTATTTACTTTTTAAAAATATATTCCTAATATTCCAAGAATAACTGGAGTAACAGAGAAGTGACGGAGAATGGCAGAATAGAGAGAAAGAGACAAAGGTTTCCATTCAAAAGAAGAGATGTGAACATATTTAGAAAAAGAAGAAGATGAAAAAAACAAAAAACAAACAAACAAACAAAAAAGCAGATCCAGGTTAACAACTGTGCCAAGTTTTAGGATCAAGTTAGAAAGGAAGTGCACAGTGACAATTCAGGAGCCATGTAGTAGACAATTTAGCAGTAGTGTTCGCTTGGACCTCACACACTACTGTGCAACGGGTTTGCTCTCATACTAAGTATATGTTTCTTTGGAAGAAAACAAATATGCTAAGATGCAAAAGAGAGACTGGCTTAGAAAAGAAAATGTGGACAATCTCTGAATGATGAAATTAATGTGCCGATCAAATAAAACTCATTCCCAAATTAAGGAGTACAGCTCAAATTTGTTACATGTATAAAATGACTAAAGCAAGCAAGAAAAAAAAAACTGCCAGCTTTGTAAACTTCATCAGCACCGGTGGCCCATAAGTCAGTAGCCAGTCTTTTTAACTTTCATTCTTTGACTAGTCATTAAAAGAATTATTTATGAGCCTGTTATTTCATGTTTGAGAAGAATAAGTGTATAATTCATGACTTTTCCCCTAGAAAGATGCAGGCGGTCGTCACTTAATTCCTACAAAGGAGAGTAATTAAATAGGGTTACCAACTCTGTTAATTTCTGACTCTATTATCATCCCGTGCAGACCCAACTCTTCTAATATTTCAAGCCAACTGATACCAGGCCAACTGTTTTAATATTTCATACAGACAAATTCATCAACAGCGGCAAAGCACAGCCCAGACGTCAGACTTTTTGCCCACCTTGCACTTCACAACTAAAATAAACGGCTTTTAGAATTGAAATGAGAGGGGCGCCTGGGTGGCTCAGTTGGTTGAGCATCTGACTTCAGTTCAGGTCATGATCTTGAGGTTCATGAGTTCAAGCCCTGCATTGGGCTCTGCACTGACAACTCAGAGCCTGGACTTGCTTCGGATTCTGTGTCTCCCCCTCGCTGCCCCTTCCCTGCTTATACTCTGTCTCTCTCTCAAAAGTAAACATGAAAAAAATTAGAATTCCAATGAAATTACAGTATTTCTTAAATGACATTGAATCAACTCCTGAATTTTTATTAGCAAAAAAAGTATATTTTAAGGCTTTGTAGGGGGGCTGGACAGAAGAGCTCCCATTAAGGCAATATTAGAAAAACAGTACAAAAAGTAAAGATCTCAGATGTCGTGCGTTTACACAACACTTGGAAAAACAGAACAAACTTTTGATATTCTATTACCAAAAACATCTTTATTCCTCTGATTATTGTTAACTGCTCCTGTACAAAATCAGCATATAATAATGTACGATCAGCCTTGATTTTTCCACCGGAGGATTTAGAGGTCTGAGACACACTGAGGGGCATACCCTGGATCAGCTATGAGGCTCCGACATGAGGGAAAGATCTCAGATCAGCCAGAAATAAAGACACCTTACAGCTGTCAGAAAGGGCCTTCAATTCTAGTGTTTTCAAGCTTGGTCCATTCAATATAAAGGTCCAACTGAAATCAAGTCTTCCCAACAGAAAGGTCCCCAAACCAAGAAGCTCCCATGCTTCAGCCCCATTTTTTGTTTTGCTGGGGTAGTACTTTTCTATGGCTATTGTAACAAATTACCATGAATTTGGCAACTTAAAACAATACCCTTTTATTATCTCACAGTTCTATAAGTCCAAAGTCCAGAAGGCTTCTGCGTCCTTTGTTTAAGATTTCACAAGGTCTAGAGGCACCTGGATGGCTCAGTCATTTAAGCATCTGACTCTTGATTTTGACTCAGGCCATGATCTCACAGCTCAGGTTCGTGAGATCAAGCACTGCACTGGGCTCCATGCTAACAGCGTGGAGCCTGCTTGGGATTCTCTCTCTGCCTCTCCCCTGCATGCTCTTTCTCTCTCAAAAATAAATAAACTTAAAAATATACATATATTTCACAAGGCCTAAGTCAAGGTGTTGACTGGCCTAGGCTCTTATTTGGACATCATGGAGGAAGAACTACTTGAAAGCTCATTCAGGTTGTTGGCAAAATTCAGTTCCTTCTCACAGTTTCCTAGTGGCTCCCTTCATCTTCAAGCCAGCAACGCACCGACTCCTTCCCATGCTTAGACTGTCCCCGACTCCGTGTCACCAGCACCTGGGATAAAGCTCTCCTCTTAAAGGCTCCCAGGATCACATTAGGCCCACCTGGATAATCTAGGCGACTCCCCCTTCACGATCACTGAGTGGAACCTCAAGTACACCTGTAGAGTATCTTTCTGCCACGCGGTGGGACACAGTGACAGGCACGGCACAGGGGATGAGTCCTGGGGGGCAAAATTCTGTCCATCAGAGTTTGCTCCACAAAATGGAGCTTTTCATTATCTGGATGCCTCGATGCCAAGACTCAGACTGATTATCAATTTCACCTTGATAATCAGTAACGGATCAATGGTTGTTTATGTGTGCTTTTCTCATGTGGTTAATATTTTCAGTTTGTACCACTATTCCAGGTGACGAATGCTCTATCCCTAGTCCGGAATACCTAGCTCTGGTTCCCAACATCCATGTCGCTTCCTTGTACAGAGCACTGTGGCGCTGCATCCCAAACATGGTTTTCCCAGGTAAAATCCAAATTATTTGAGGATGTCTTGGCATAGTCACTTCTCCTTCCGAGGCATATCACCTTAACTGAAACTTTTTGTGCATTTCAACACCTGGGAAATTATTTATAGAGAACAGCTGGGATGAGACACAGCATCCCAGGTGTGGACAGTTTATAACTTTATAAGTGGGCAGGGGAATGGGTGCTATTTTGTTTCTAATACTAAGTCAGATGATGTACCAGAATTTTCCCCTCGTAGTTTTCAAAATTTTTAAGCATTAATGAGTTAATTCAACCAACTGACACTTATGTGATTTTTGGCATCAAGGATAAGGAAAAACACATACTCCCTACCTTACTGCCTTGCACGAGAAAACTGCAGCAGGACAACATGGCATGTGGAAACCAGCACAGAGCAGTTGAAACCAGCTTAGGAACGTCTGTGGGGAGGACTCTCACAGGAGGTCACGTCTGAATGGAGTCGGTCCAACCTAAGCGTTAGTATGATGCACCGGGGAGAGACAGAGGTTCCTTCTAAGCAGAGTATCCTGGCACGTGCAGAGGAAGATGAACAAAAGTGGTAAGTAAATACGGGGGCGCCTGGGTTGCTCAGGTGGTTGAGCATGACTCTTGGTTTCGGCTCAGATCATGATCTCACAGTTTGTGAGTTCGAGCCCCACGTCAGGCTCTGTGCTGACAGTGCAGAGTCTGCTTGGGATTCTCTCTCTCCCTCTCTCACTCTGCCTCTCCCCTGTTCTCTCTCTCTCAAAAAAAAAAAAGTGGTAAATATGGAAAGGGGAGTGGCTAGTGGGAACTGAAGCTGAAGGGGAGAATATGGAGGCGTTCTTTCATAAAGGGCTCATCTACGTCACGAGAAGGAAATCGACTTTTATCCTTGTACAATAACATGGTGAGGGGACAGAAGAGTGGTAACCAGAGGAGAAACCACATTCTGGAGAGAGTCTAGGTGGATCCAGAACACAAGTAGCCTAGAATCAGGGAGTTAGGAGCCTGATCGGCCAGAAAAAGAATGCCCACTCCTGGGCAGGGCTGGCCCTGGAGCCAGAGAGGACAGACAGGTTCCAGAGCGCCGGAAAGGGGGAGACGTACCAGAAGTGTGGCAGACAGGGGACAGGAGGAGACAGGATTGCCAGGTTCCCGCGACATTCCAGGTGCCTTATCTCATCGGATTCCCACAGAACCACCCCAACAAGCAAGCAGGACAGTCACTTCTACGTGTTCGGCGGCTCAGAGTGGCTTCCTCAGAGTCCGTAAATGATAGATTCAGAATCCAGAAATGCTCCCTGAGTCCCAGGTTAGCAATCTTTCTGCTTCACGTGCAAAAATTTTAGTCATGGTTAAAAACGTCGAGAAGCTTCAGGCTCATATTCCTGAATGTGCACTTTAGTAAGATCTCAACTGGTCATTAAAATGACAGGTCTGTCATCTTCATTGTTTTTGAGCTGTAAGGACAACCTCTTCATCAAAGTTCTTGTAACTTTTAATAACCATAACAGTTCACAGCGATGAAGGAAAGGAAGAAAGTCCCTAATGCAGCTAAGCGCTCTATCGCTCAACAGATATTAATAGAGCTTCTCTAGGTGCAGTCTGCATAAGGTCCTGAATAATAACCAGCTTGTTCTCATGGTACTCAGCCCAGAGAGGAAAACACAGTGACCAAATCGTATGTATATTTACAGAGAAAATGGGGAACAAAGATTATAATGAAAGTAGAATGAACTGCATACAGGGGGGACCTAGAAAATAGTCCAGTGGCCTGAAAAGTTACAAGGGATAAGAAGACCAAAAGGAAGTAAAATTCCAATGGAAATATTCTAGCAGATGTTAAAAAAAAAAAAAGAAAAGAAAAAAGAAAAAACATATTTGGTCTGCTAAGAGAAAAAAAATCCATATGTCTAAAGATAATTTTACCACTTTTCTTTTTTGTCCAGGCTCAACTGCCCATTCACCAGACTAGGCATTGGACTGGTGGTGTTTTTTTGTTTTGTTTTTGTTTTTGTTTTAAAGCTAAGAGGTAAGAAAGCACTTGGATAAGGGTATGTTTCTCCTTGGTGAGTAAGCCCTCAATCCCTTAGTCAGGAGAAGTGCAAGTCCTTCGGAATGGGGCTTGAGAGAAACCAGCAGGACCCGGGCCATTTCCTTGAGTTGACCTGCCACTTCAAAGACCAAGAAGGCACCTGAGAACTGTACCTCCCCTGTCATCACAATGTTTGAATTTAGAGAACTGCTCCTTTATACCAGCTTCCCACTCTCCCAAGCCATTAATGATTGAAATCATTGCATTAGATTTTTCTATCCAGTTGTTACAGGAAATAAGACTCTGGAAGTTAAAAACCTTTCTTGCTGTGCTTACTGTCTACATGTTTTCAGCTGAATGTAGAAAATATCCCCTTTTCTATTTTAAGTGATAGTCCAAAAGGCCCATTTATTTCCAGAGGGAGTGATGTCTAAAGCCCTTTTCACCTGAATGAGGTTACATATTACGTTTCATGCCTTTAATCTGCATATATCGATTGGAATTCCTTCTTGGTCAAACTGAAGTGCTGGGCCCTCAAGGGGCGTAGGATCTAGTAGGGAAGTGAAATCACCAGTCACAAGCACACACCAAGAGCAACACGTGTCCCAAAGGACATGCAAATCGCACTATGAGGGGGTCAGAAGCTGTGCTCCAGTTTTACAATGCTGTGAAAGAAAACCATCCTGCACTTGTCACGAGAGGACTTTTTGCTATGCTTTATAACACACCAAAGCTCAGCAAAACAAACACATGATTAAGAATGAAAACCAAGGTGCTTATTAAACATGTAAGTGAGCTTTCTAATTTGGATGGGCTCTCTGATCAAAAAGGCCATGGGAATCAATTTTGCAGAATCCCAACCAAAACTTCATCAAATCAATTTAGTAAACACCAAAGGTACATCTTGGGCATTAAATCCACAGGGTATTACCTTAAATGCTAAAATGAGATGGGGTAAAACGATCTCCATTTCCCTTGCGGAGAAGACAAAGGAGTGTCATTAAAGACCAGACCTTCTGTGAGCATCAAACAAGGCACGACTCACCTGGAACTCTTTTTCCTCTTCAGCCAGACTGAAGGATTTGACACAGCTGCAAGCCCTGTGGCTTGAATAACAACCCCTCTTTTCTATGATTTAGTTTTAGCCCATGATTGACACCCCGGAAATAACAAGAAGTTGCCAAGACTCAAGATTTTTCTCCAAGCGAAATGGAGCTTTGAGCAAAGGAGTGGCACCATCACTTATGGGTTTGTTTGGGGTTTTTTTTTTTTTTTTTAATGTTTATTTTTGAAAGAGAGGGTGGGGCAGGGGACAGAGGGTCTGAAACTGGGCTCTGTGCTGACAACAGAGAGCTCGATGCGGGGCTCAAACTCATGAACCGTGAGATCACGCACCTGAGCCAAAGTCAGATGCTTAACTGAGCCACCCAGGCACTCCTGATCACGTGTGTTTTTAATGGTTCACACGGGCTACTGGGTTGAAACAGTCTTTACATGGAAGCTAAGGTAGTAGTGGTCCAGGTGGGACTCAGGCGGGGGGTTGGCAGTATAGGTGTTGGGGGGGTAGTCAGATTCTGGAAGAGATTTTAAAAATAGATTCAATGAGATTTTCGAACACACTGAATGCAGCATATGAAAGAGAAAGGAGTCATATATGACTTCATATATGAAAGATTCCTTTGCCCCCCCAACTGAAATGAGGAAGGCACAGAACAGATGTGGGGGCAAATAGGAGGGGGACACAGAGTTTTCATGAAGTCTGCTAGACATCCAGTTGGAAACGTGGCACAGGCAGATGGATATTCATATCTGCAGTTTAGGGGAGAGGTCTAGGCTAGAATAGAAACGTGGGCATTACCGGTGCATTGCAAATACTAGATTCCTGTACAGAAAACAGCAAAGGGCTCTTGGCAGTGACTAGAGAATCACAGGATGGGTTCTCGTTGTGCAGTGAAGGCAGCATGACCCTGGCCAAGAGAAGCCTCTTCTCTCATTGCTCTACAGGGTCCATAGAGTCTGACATTGTTTCAGGCATCACACACAGTTGCTTAGGCCCAACAGACAAAAGGAGCTACTTTTCATGCAGAGAACATGGAGGTCTCTTTCCAATGTTAAAAGGAGGGAAAAGGGAAAATTAAAGTAAAAAACATGTAGTCAAATACAGTCCAAAATAGAAATCTGGAAGAACCCTTCGGTATGTCACGTGCCAAAGAAATCTCATCTATTTTAGGGTCTCCTGTTTTCCCGTTGGCTCCCAGACACTTTATCGTCTACAGATAACATGCCAACAATGGATCCATTCTAGCATTTCATGAAGGTATGGGAGGGGCAGGGAGCAAGTAACATAAACTCATTTTCAGCCAAACTTGCTACCAGAAGCCAAAAGGCACATAAATCAAGATTGATCACATTTGCCATAGCAACATGAACTTTCTATGGGGAGCAGAAGAGACTGGACACTGAAGCTTTAGATGCTCTCAATAAGCGACTGAAAGGAAGCTGTCTCTGCAGGCGCAGTGAAATATACCCAAATGCAAAGGTGATAGCAAGTATCAAACTAATGTTTTATATTCAAAACAAGCTTGGAGCCATCAAAAGTTGACTCCTCCATGTTCAGTCCTTTAGGTGTTTATGGACTGCATTTGTGGAGGAACGGACATACAATGCCACTTTTCCAAGGTGCTACTTGTTTTAAACTTCCTTTGTAATTCACGGACGATTCAGTTGGACCCCATTCACAGTTACTAGCCTATTCAGAGACGAAAAGTGGGCTACCAATTACTGAAGAACTAGGAATATGGTAAGATAGGAAATAACCCAGCGATTAAGGAGACCTCATTACCAATCACTCACTAAGCACTCATCCTAAGATAAGGACACTACCACCTATGTAAAGATAAAACCAGCCAGCCAGCCATTCCGCTCCTACAATTACGGAGAGATTGTCTGAAAACAAAACAACTTTATGAAACGCATCATGAAGAGTCCAAATCTTGCTTAAAAAAAATTTTTTTAAATCAAGTGTCGGTTCTGCCAGGAAACATTTCCAAAAAGGAAAGGTTTTGTCTCCATTGCTATGGCAGCAAACACTTCCAATGAAGCAGTTAGAATGGTATCAGGATACGCTCGCTGGCTTCCAGGGCTTTCAAAATATTTGTACTGCTATCGTGTTCATTTGCCAGTATATGTGACTTGTATTCATCTGGGTGTATTTATGCAACTGTGATTCCAGAAAACTTTACAAGAGTTGGTGTAAATGTGCTGTGATAAAAATCCAGCAGGATATGGGGCGCCTGGGTGGCTGAGTCGGTTAAGCATCTGACTTCGGCTCAGGTCATGATCTCACGGTTTGTGAGTTCGAGCCCCACACTGAATTCTGTGCTGACAGTGCAGAGCCTACTTGGGATTCTCATTCTCTCTCTCTCTCTCTCCTCCTACCCCATTTGTGTACTCTCTCTTAAAAAAAAAAAAATCCAGCAGTGCATCTTTCTCACTGTATAGTTAACACTATACTCACAGATTAAAGTACAAATTGGTCTTTACTTTCAGAAGCCCAAGGTAGGTTTCATCAGTAACTTTATAAAGCACTCAGGTCAAATTAAATGGCATTACTACATACTTTTGAGAAAATGCCCAGCATCTCATATAAGGTATTACTTAATCCTCAATATTTTATCAGGTAGATTGTATTCTAATAACTAAGGAGATTTTGCTCAAGCTTGTATTGTTAAGGGACAGAGTTGGAATTTACAGAATCCTCTTCACTAACCTCTTAATTCTTCTTGTTATTTGGGTCATAATTGGCAGGAAGACCCTTGAAAAAGTCTCTGGCTTTGCTTTGTTCTTAAAGTCTACCTCAGGGAAAGAGGAACCTCCAAAAGTACACTCAAGGAGACCAGAAAGTGGCTAGAGGTCTTGGATTCTACAAAAGCTGAGGCCTGGGCATTCTGAGGCGCCCGGGAGCCTCAGCCACGGAAGGCTTTCCTGGGGAGGGGGGCACCTGGCACATGGTAAGTATCCATCAATATCTGATGAATAAACTCTTATACCTAAAATTCTGACAAAACATTTTGGCCAGATGAGAGAACTTCAGAGGTATCTCAGAATCTCAACAAATTCTAGATGAATTTCAATATGCAAATTAGGCACCTTGGGATAATACGGGCCTTTTTGGCCTACAACTGGGTATTCTGTTACGGCAACACTTTTCTAGGGAAACAGAAGGGACCAGAGCTTCCTTTGGCCTCTAGAAATTAGGGAAGAGTCTGGGGAAAGCAGAAGCGCGGTCTGCAGGAGATGGCCAGGATGGAGCATGGGGTGCCAACGGGTGCTAAGTGCTTCCCTGTGTTTTGTGTTCTTCTGCCACGTCATCTAATCCCAGGGCATTTCCCAAAGTGCCCTTTGCATTTGCTGAGGAACATTTTCTGTTTGTAAACAGAAAGGTCACTATTATTTTTCGTTTTTGTGTGTGTGTTATTTTTGAGAGAGACACACACACACACACACACACACACACACACTCACGAGTCAGAGCAGGGGAGGGGCAGAGAGAGAGGGAGACACAGAATCCAAAGCAGGCTCCAGGCTCGGAGCTGTCAGCACAGAGCCCGACACAGGGCTCCAACCCATGGACCGTTGAGATCATGACCTGAGCCAAAGTCGGATGTTTAACTGACTGAGCCAACCAGGTGCCCTGAAAGGTCCCTATTCTTAACTTGTGGTACTAATCAGTTTCCCCAGCGAATCATTTGCCAACTCTAGAATCTCCTGGACTCCTGCCTCTCTCCTGAGGCTGCCCTGAACGATGTGGATGCCCTCTGCCTCCATTTCCTGAGATCACCCTCCGAAGCCACAGTCCAGCCTTCCCTCACTATCCCCCCCTACTGTGAACAGCGGCTCACTTGGGAGAGCAGAGGCCCTGCTCACAACTTTCATTCTAAAGTTGCAGGAACAACAAAGCTTGCACAGTTTTCAAAGCTTGCACAGTTTTGAAATAAAGATCATAGATGTCATCTTGCGGTCACCGAAGGAGAGATTCTCTGTTTTCAAACGCTGCCTTCCAGAATGTCTCAAGAACAAACCTATATATAATCTGACCTTTGAAAACCAGTCTCCACTTAAACATAAATTTACTTTCATTATATTTCCACACACAGTTCCTGAAGTTCACTTTGTGCTATTTATATCTTTTTGTTACAAGAAGACATTCCAAAGAAAGAGTGGCCATGAGTGTTCACATTTACCATGTACCCTCCTCCCACATACAAATTTAACACAAGTTCAAGTCAGCATGTCTTTTTGTCTCAAAGGCTCTCAATATCAGCTACATTTTGACAGCACCAACAATAAAAAATTTAAACCCAAATAAAACCTATTGATAAGTGTCATGTAGCCAGCAGATGGAGGAAACATTGCTAACATCATACCAAATGGTTTGGCATTGCATTGCCTGTCAAATTAAGACCTCCTCGTTTCAAATTCAGTTGCTATGTATGATTTTATAAAATAATTGGACATTTTTCAATTTAAGGATATCCATCTTCCCGCCTAGTATCCCCCAGTAAAAAAAAAAAAATCTTGCCAAGCTATTTAATCATGCAAACGCTATTAATTGCTTAAAGACCCTTAGGTTGTTTTCAAGCAGTGTTTCCTTCTGACATTTAAAAGAGGAAAATACGTACCCCTGCATACCTTTGTGCCTGCTTGATGGTGGTGACGTGGTGTTCCGAGTGGTAAATTGCCTTCATCGCACTGATCCATCTGCCTTCGTCTATTAACTATCACCTTTACTAACGCGTGTGCAGACTACTGATCACACCTCCGTAACTAGAGGGATACAGCTCCCTCAATGGGCAATCAGAAGAGGATAAGAGTGGGAAAGGGAAAAACAAAACAAAAAAAAAACACTAGAAAAGACAGGAAGAAAGAGGAAACAAGAAAAGGTAAAAATGGAACAGGAGGTATTAAAATGGAGAACTTAACTGAAACCTTTGCCAGTGCTGTTGGTAATTCAAGTCATTTGATTCAGTTCCACCAAATTACCCAGAGCACTATCTTTGCACAGAGCATGCTCTAGAAATAAGCAGACCCCCAGCCCTGTGAGCTTTAGGCAGCAAAGCTCGGCTAACTGCGTTTTCATTCCTTAAGGAGAGCACCTCCTAGTATGTATTATATCATCTATTCAGCTTGGTGATCTGGCTCCTCCTTCCTTTAACATATTGAAAAGCGAGATTTTGATTAGTCGTACAAGGAAGAAAGAACCAGAAAGCATGATAAAGTTTTCAAGGGAAAGACAAAGGAAATAAAGAGCCAGCTTTGTTTGGTTTATTAAATTTCAAGGGCTTTGCCGCCAGTTTGAAAAATGCATGATATCACCAGTGTGTTTATTAAAAGTGCTACTTTAAATTGCAGATTGAGCAATGTGAATTCCCTTTGGTAGCTGTCGGTTATTGACTAACAATTATATGCAATTTTTAAACGAAAGGAGAGGAGGGGAAATAGGCAGGCCTGTAGGACTACAGTCCTAAAAGCTGCTAATTTAAGTAAAACTCAAAGTCTAAATGTATGATTCGTAAAATATCCAGATTGAGAAAGATGCATTATTCTCAAGGTCACTTTTGCATTTTGATTATTCAAGTGATGCTCAGTACCAAATAGCAAAATAGCATAAACGTTGCTCAGTGCTTACTTGATAGTTTCATCCTGACTTAAGAAGGGGTGGGGAACCTTCCAGAGCAAATGGTTACTTGCTAGCTAACTTGAAAATGCACTTGTTTCAGCACAGAAATAACAAATCTGTTTCTGATTCCAGACATTATTTTCCAAATGCTGCCAAGAAAAGAATCTAAGGAATTCTTTTACATGCACAACATACACAAGACAACTGGAAAGTACTCTGATCTGTTCCAGGGTGCACGAGGGAGAGAGCTGAGCTTCTAGCATGAACGGCCCTCGTGGGAGCAGAAACACATGCCTGAGATAGTTCATAGCTGTAATCTCCAACATAACTCTCTGCTATTATTAGACAAACTAAAGGCTTTCCTAAGTCTGTAACTTGTGGCAGAAACGGATAAAGACAGGACCCTACCACGCTGAGCACGCAGGCAGCTGGGGTACACCCACTCCATAGAATTTACCACTTTTCCAATCCATGAAACTGGATTTCCAGATCTTGCATGACAAGAAGAGCTGAGAAAAGAAAGAATCTAGTCCAACACCAAAGCCAGGTTGAAATCCCTGGAGAGGATGCCGACTCGGTAAAACCCAATACTAAAGTTAGAAACGTAAGGTCTATGATGCTCATAAAACATACTAAAATTATTCTTAGACCACAAAAGGATTATGAGTATTCCTTTCCACATTAAGAATGACATTTTTAAAATAATGCTTTATTTTTTTTAACTCAATTACAGAGAGGTATCTTGCTTTACAATTTTAAAAATTAACGAATAAGCCAATGATTCAAGAGGATGTAACTTAGCATGCATCCCTTGCGTTATATTAATAAGGGGAAGACTTAGCAACAAAATCCACTTTGGAGAGAAGGAGGGTAATAAGAGATTTCTGAAAGACTGAGTCATCCGACAGACTGGGCTAGCTAATGCAACTGTTTAAATTTTGGCCCGTGCTGAGTTGACTGCAGTGAACCAAGCTCAATTTTGTTTTTTGTTTTCCCCTTTCTCGGTAGGGCAAGAGTTCATGAAGAAAACTGGAATCATTATAGGATACAAAAGGGCAACATTTTCTTTTGCGTGACTGATCATAGTGGGCACATTCTTGACCTTTCTACCTGCCCAGACAAACCTGTCTTAAACTTAAGTTTTAAGTGTATCCCCAAGCACCTGTACTGGAGAGTCATTCTTACAGTGTAGCTCTCCATTCAATACACCTCCTATAAGGCTACCTTCAGTCAAAGGGATTTTACAACCTGTCTACTCTAATCGGTTAAACAGTATCCCCCTAAATCCATGTCCACCAGGAACCTCAGAATGTGACCTCATTAGGAAAAAGAATCCTTGCAGATATAATCAGTTAAGATGAGGTCATATACTGGAGTAGGGTAGATCAGAAATCCAATGACACGTGTTTTTTTATTTTTTGGTTTTGTTTTGTTTTTTTAATTATAAAGATACTGGCACCTGGGTAGCTGAAGGTCATGATCTCATGGTCTGTAGGATCGAGCCCCATGTCGGGCAGAGCGCAGAGCCTGCTTGGGATTCTCTCTCTTCCTCTCTCTGTCTCTCCCCTACTCATGTGCATGTGTAAGCACACTCTCTAAATAAATAAATTAATTAATTAATTTTTAAAAAGATAAATAAGTGAACCTGGGGGAAAAATGTTACAGAGATACCCCAGGAAGAAGGCCGTGTGAAAACAGAGCCAGAGATGCTACCACAAGCCAAGAAATACCCAAGACCACCAGAAACTGGAAGAAGGAAAAAGAAATTTACTTATTTTTGGTAGACACAGAGAACACAAGCAGGAGAGAAGAGAGAGGGGGAGACACAGAATGTGAAGCAGGCTCTAGGCTCTGAGCTGTCAGCACAGAGCCTGATGTGGGGCTCAAACCCACAGACCACGAGATCATGACCTGAGCCAAAGTCAGATGCTCAACTGACTGAGCCACCCAAGCTTCCCAAGAAATGTCTGCTTTAATCTACTTACTTACCGGTAATTTGTTATAGAAGCTCTAGAATTCTACTAAGCAGTGCCAGTTGGCCAATGCTTTGCTACCAGTCTGTGACAGGAAATAAGAGTAAATGCTTAACTTCTATAGCTGTTTGACTTTACCGTGGTATCACACAGAGCACAATGTTGTTTTACAAAATATCTGTCTGTGACAGATACTGAAAGGAAAACAGTCTTCAGAGTTAGAGATACACTACAAAGACAAGTAATATTTACAAAGATGATACTGGTGTGCCATAATTAAGAAACATGCATCCTGAATCGTCTCAGAGAAACTTGTGTTCCACCCAGGATTAGTGGTAAAAATATTTTATTCTGATATTTTGAATGGAGAGTAATCCATGGATGGTTTCCAATACATGCATGGTAGTTTGCTGTTAATCATATTATTTGATTAGTCGGAAACTCACTTCCTAGACCACAGTAGATCACTGATGACACAGCGAAGGAGCAACACACAACGGCTTTGTTAACCACAGGGACCCTTGGCAGAACTCAAAAGAGCATCCTCCCAGAGGGTGGGAGCTCAGATGCTGCTCATATAATATGAACTTGGGTGGAGTGAATGTATCTGAGCTACTTCAATGGCAATAATAGTGTCTGTAACTATGTGAGTTATAACAGCCGACGGCAATGACAAAGATGACAGTTCTCTTCCAAGAAGGCATTTTTTCTAGCACCAAATTGACCAAAAACTGAGTAGACATGACTTTAGAAAAAAAAAAAAATGTCTAAATGGAGCAAAGGAAACCCTGCAGCAATGTGGGAGACTGCCTCATGTGAGTGTTTTCTTTCAACAATAAAAAGGAATATTCAGAACCATGCCTTACCCCAAAAAAGGGCAATCATGTTTCCTTTAATGTCAATGGTCAACCACAGACTCAATAGCCCCTAGAACCTCAGCTGGCCATAGACACAGGCTAATTAATGGAAGCCTCTGAAAAAGTCTCCAATGGGGGGAAACACAAAGCACCCACAAGTAGCCCTTCACAGTCCTGTGTGCAACCTCACTCACCATTCCTTCATCATGTGTTTGCCTCGTATGAAGCACAAAGGGCAAGCGACAAATCATGACTGTAAATCAAGAGGCTATAAATCACAGGAAGGGAGCCAAATGTCAACTGTTGGTCCTGGATGCTGGGAGATCAGAGTGAGCTTTACAGGGGATTGTGGATTCCTGATTAGAACGCACACTTCAGCACAAAAGTACTCGCTTGTCATCACATGCCATTCACTTGACTTTCTAAAATTTCCTAAGTTACCACGGAAACTAAGAGTCCATGAAATTGATAGATTCTTTAATAAAATGAAATTGCTGTTATGGGAATAGGTGGAGACAGATATGTTGAAGCTGCAGAAGTCAGACCCTGCAACAACTCCACACCTGCATTCAATTAAAAATCCTAAACCTCAAGCTATCATTAGATCACCATGATTTCAACTACACTGGAAATGACACCAACCCTCCTCCCATAATACTGAATTCTGGCTCTTCATAGTTACGCTTTTTTTTTTTTTTTTTTAGCAAACAAGTTTTTTAACAAACAGTATCATGAGAGCTCATAACTCATTTCATCTAAAGTTATTTTTCAGGACTATCCAAATTCATTTCACTCTTATAGAGCACATTAGAAATCCACTGCAACTAGATACTCTCTATAGCAAGAACTAATTGAATTCGTAGGGAGAGAAAAATGTGATGTCCTTGTTTGTTCTTACCCCTCTTGCTTTCATCAAATTTGTAAAAACCATAAAAACAAACATACCAGGCTCAGAGTTTACTATTAAAGACGTGGCTGGTTTTTAAGGTGTCAGATGAGAGTTAAAACTGTAAAAGTGCAAACTACAGAATCCATGTCCATAACCCATTAATAAGCTTTGCCGACAAAGGAGAAATCAGCAAAGTGAGTAAGCCAGGATCATTTAATGTCCCAAAACTGAAAAGCTGTCAAGAATTTTCCATCAAGAGAATGACATACACTAAAAGATAGGAACAAAAAAGTCTACCCCGGTTCCAAGGAAATTAATTTTAACTCTTTCAGTCCAACAATCTCATAAACACACTCTGCAATGTCTAAATTAGTTACATTAAGACAAGAGTCGGAACAAAAATAGACAAAAACAGTCTGAAGAAAAAAATACTTGCCTAAAAAGAGAAAACACTCCCTGACTAATCAAGGAATCTCTACACATGCTCACACGTTCACCATCTTACAGTACTTAGGAAGCCCTATCATCCATACATAGCTAGAACAAGGAGTATGCTCTACAGTAAAATTCATTCCTGAATTCAAACATTAAAGCTTAAAAGAAGAGAATTGATTCCCTCTTTCCATTCATGCTGATCCTGTACAGGAGCAACTTGTCGCATGAAAACTTCTCTGACAGAACTCACGTGACAACTGCAAACCGTTCCTACTTTCATTAAGTTTCCTTAATACTAAACTTGTAACTACTTTTGGCTGCGACGAAGCACATACAAAACATGTCCCAACAGAGAAATATCCTTTCTGTCTAAAAGAAAATTTCATCTCCCCATCAGGAGGTCTTTCTTCCTGTTTGCAACAACAACAAAAAGAACAATGACTTTTTCACTTTCAGACTTAAACTCCCTCAAGCTTTACTTTTAATAGTGCTAGCACTGAGACTCAGACTCTGATGCTAGTTGACAGTTTTTCCTAATTAAAACTTCACCACCCAAAGGCACCCAACGCCCCCTCACCTTTCAGGCAGAACATTCTGAAGCAGTTCCATGGAGGGGCTGGTGCTCTTACAGCCCCGTGTAGCCTGCAGTGCTAGGCACAGCCGTCTCCCAGCCCACCTCCCCACATCCACTGCCAGAGAGCAGGGCAGCCAGCCAGCTACTGCGATTACAGGAAGCCACTACCCAATCCCTGGCTTTCTGGGCCAAGTTGCTGACACCTCCCTATCTTTCATACGCTGCTTCACACCATAGAATCAGCCAGGATCATCTTGGAAAGTGAGGGGAGCTGGGACTGTTCACATAGCGCAGCGCAGAACTGCGTAAGGACAAGCCCGTTTGTTTGTCTTATCAGCAGGGTCTTTTTTTTTTTTTTCCATTGAACCAGATGCAGGATCTCACGTGATCAACACAAAGGGGAAATCACTTGACTTGGTTTCACTCTTTGCTATGAATTCTAAATATATATAGTATATAGAATAGACTACTATTCTTTGGCTTCGTTATTCCTATGTTACTCATATGCTTTTTTTCTTTCTTTCTGATATGGAACAACTCATATGCTGGTACATAAGTAGCACTAAACATTATGATGTGAAACAGCACACAGCTGTCTGAATCTATATAAATGAATGGATATATGTGAAGCACCCTCTTCTGTGTCAAACAAATAGTAAGCACTATGGACATGTTGACTGTCATTATTATGACTGCTGCTATTAATAAACTTGAGTGTTAGGATACAAATCTGAAGCGTTGTTACGTTTCCATGGCATTGTCAATTTTCACACGAGGAAACCAACATCAGTGCACTTTAGCTGGCATCAGAGGATGTGAATTTCTAAGTCTGCTGCAGCCACAATCCGCTTGTTAAATTTCTCCTTCTCCACTGAAAAGCTAAGTTCACTCTGGCTGAGTTCAAGATCACTGTAAACTCTTTTAACACAGGTTCAAAGTGGAAGAAGGAACTTCATTGTGTATCTAAAGAGAAACGGTCTACAAATGTGGCCTCGGGAGTACCCTGCTTGAATGTGCTGTCTGAACTGTGAGTGCCCTCCAGACGCTCAGAGACTCTTGAGTCCTCTGGCCACCGGAAGTGGCCATTGTTTGCAAGGTCCGTTGCTGTGTGCAGGTCTTCCTTTTGACTTCACAGGGTACAGGAAACTGACTCACAGAACTAACCCATCTGTCTGTGTCCTGGAGTGCTCGCTGCAGCCCTTGAGACATGGTGTGGATGCTCAGTGTCTTTTGGCTTTCAACACAGGGGTCAGTGTACCCTTATTTGGTTTCTACTCCTTGTCTTGAAGTATTACAAGCAGGGCCTGGTTAATAAGTTCCCTATGATGAGGAAGCCATTGCACTAGTTGCTTTGTCCACAAAGACATGTAAGAGGACCCTAGCCAGAAGCTGCTGGGTTGAAAAACATCTGCATGTGGAATGACAGTGATATTAACTCCTAGAACAGAGCTGGAACCTTATTACTCATCACTCAGAGACTGCTTCAGAGATGAGGTGATTTGCCCAACTAACCAGCAGCTGTGTCAAGATCAGCGTCAAGCCACCTGACTTAGCCTTTTCCATCTCACCATGGAACACCCTCTCCAGCCCCCACAGATGGGCAGAGTCATTCCTTGTCTTTTCTTATTTTGAGTGCTCTCCCATGCGATTTACCAATTGCAGAGGTATTCCTCAAAGTGTTCTTTTGGCTTAGTCACCTTTTTAATTTGCACACAGAGTAATTCTACATGTTGGAGAATTAGGATTTCTGAACATAGGTCAGTGTAGAGTTTTGGGTGGTTATATGCTTTTAGCAGCACTCTGAATACTTACATCAAACCTTTTATTTATTTATTTTTTAATCTTTTATTTATTTCTGAGAGAGACACAGAGTGAGCAGGGGACGGTTAGAGAGAGAGGGAGACACAGAATTTGAAGCAGTCTCCAGGCTCTGAGTTAGTTGTCAGCACAGAGCCTGACGGGGGGCTCGAACCCACCAACTGTGTGATCATGACCTGAGCCAAAGTTGGACACCTAACCGACTGAGCCACCCAGGTGCCCCACAGTCAAACTTTTTAATACAGAGATAATTTTACACGCTAGAAAGAATACTGAATTGGAAAGCAAAGAGAACTTGATTGCAGCCACATATGTAGCATTATTGAGCTGGCCTCCACAGCAGTTCATAAAGCTGTAAATGTGTGCACTGAATTTGGGGACTAAACTAACTTTAATATTCAATCTTTTAGCCCACCCCATTAATTTTTCACTGTGACATATATAAATATAGATATGTATGTGAATATAAGTGTTTTCTGTCAGGAAAAGAGACAACCTTTGCCTTCTCATGGTTTAGTGCAAGAGGTAGGTGGATGAATAAATAACTAACATAATCTGATAAGTTATATATTAGAATAATACACAAAGTTAATAATGATCAATGATAGCTTCTTGCCTATTACCGCCTAACTAAGCTACGCTGGCTTACCAGGTTACAACATCAATAATTCAATGTAATGGGTTGAATAGTTTCCCCTGCAACATTCCTTTCTACCCAGAGCCTCAGGATATGACCTTATTTGGCAGTAAAGTCTTTGTAGATGTACTTAAGGTAAGGATCAAGGTAAGCTAATACTGGATTAGGGTGGTGGTAAGGACAAGGGTATTTCTTTTAAAGAAAGAGACAGAAAAGACAGAGAGAAGCCTGTAAAGGGACCGCAAGAATGGAGTTATGTATCCACAAGGCAAGGACTACCTGGAGCTGTCCGAAGCTGAAAGAGGCAGGGAAGGATTGTCCCCTAGAGCCTTTGGAGGGAGCATGGCCTGTGGACATCTTGATTTTGGACTTCTGGCCCCCTGAACAGGGAGAGAATACATTTCTGTCATCTCAAGCCACCCATTTGTTGTATTCATTACAGCAGCCCTAGAAAACTAACATAGTTCGCTGAGTAAGCCTTGTGCGTGAAGGGGGACACTTTTTTTTCCCTTTTTAAAAACTTTAATTTGTGATTACATGGGCTTAAACCTGTTTCTTCCACACCATGTGGCTAAATTTTTAATGAAAAAAAATCTTCCTAGAACATTCCTAAGCAACACAAATGTCATCTTCTATTAAATTAGTGAAATTATGGGTATCACCATCTGAAAAGGTCACGGTATTAAAGGCAAGCAGTGAAAATGGAATCAGTTTTTTATTAATATCAAACATACAACTATATATAAATGTTTTTTAAATCCCTTGTTTTCACCATCAACCAATTGTGAATATGTGTGAGAAATAAAACATGAAATGGCACACTGTTCAATCTAGGGGAAAAAATAAGAAGTATGTATAAAAATTATTATGATCTGTCACCAGTGAGCATCACTACTGAGATTGAAAAATATAAACCTAGGATCAGGCGCCTGGGTGGCTCAGTCGGTTAAGCATCTGACTTTGGCTCAGGTCATGATCTCATGGTTTGAATTACGGGGTTCGAGCTCTGCATCAGGCTCTGTGCTGACAGCTAGCTCAGAGCCTGGAGCCTGCTTCAGATTCTGTGTCTCCCTCTCTCTCTGCCCCTCCCCTGCTCACACTGTCTCTCTCTTTCAGAAATAACTAAAACATTAAAAATTTTTTTTTAATTAAAAAAAAAATATATATATAAACCTAGGAATCCTGTATGAGGAGAGCGAACCTGGGCTGATGCATGCTTGCAGAATTCACCACCCTTTGGACAGGACACAGGTGTCTTTGCCAGCCATGACCTTAGAGCACAAGCATTTCTCTCCCTGGGAGGATTACAACATCCAGCATTGTGTTAAAGTTTAACATTAGCATCTCTGCCAGAGGGAGTGGTAACCCTACATATAGCCAAAAACTCTCAGATATTTAGATCTTCCAAACCAGCACTATGAAATTTGTGTGCTCAAAAAATTTTAGTTGTTTCAATAAAATAGTGAAGATATCAGTAAACTAGGAATTAATTTATACGACGCACTGAATTAGTGAATCTAGAAAGACTCAAAATTCTACTTGTTCCTAGCAAAACACAAGACAAAATTGTGCAAGAAAAGCAGGCAAGCCATTATTTTCTTTCTGTGCATCCTGACTCTAACTCCTACCGAAAGAGTCAGATAACGATGAAAAACTCCTTCTCTGTACCCATTCCAGGGTTTGTAAAAGAAAAGTATTCCACCAGGTAAGGCCTGTTTTCATACCTCTATCTCAGTGCTTTGAAAGTCAGAGATTAAAGACCTATTACCAAACACCATTTTCCATTTTCCCCTATACTACAAGAGACTGAGGATGCTGAAACCCTCTGATACTTTTAAGATCAGAAGGACCAGAGAAGTCCCTCTCGTGGCCAACCTGAGTGGTACCATCAGAACATCTTACTAAAGGTTTAGTCGTTGCCAGCTCCGCAACGGTTCTACAGTATTTCCGTGTTTACCAGCGTTCTGAGTTTTTCTATGCATTACTACCACAGGCCCAAGAGAAAGAAGAAAAAAATATCAGAGCACTGTAACTTTAAATTGGCTAACATCATTTTTTCCCCAGTTAGTTACCCAGGTCTAGTGCACCAGTCTGGCTACTTCTGTAGCAGTGCTAGGTCCTCATGGGGAAACCTGGACACAGGTCTTTGTTCCAGACACTTCCTCCACCTATCATCATCTTGCCCTGTCTCCTGTTTGATTTTTCTGTACTCTGGAGGCAGAGGTGAACTACTTAATCCAGGGACAACCATTCTCTGAGATGTCCAAATCCTGGCTCATTAAAAAGACAGGTTAATTCGTGCTGGACCCAAATCAGCTACAGAATGCGAGGAAACTGGCAGACCCTTCCCGAGTGTTCTTCAGTGGCTGCTGGCCTCGGGCAGCCTCACATGCAGGCCACTACTTTTCCTCCAGGAATCATGGGAGTTCTCTCTAATTGGCCATTTTTAAAAATGCTTTCCTGAGCCAGGGTCATTTCAATTGGTTTCTTTTCCCCCTTCAAAGCGGAGTCTGGACTTCATGATGTCACAGCCAAGAAAGCAGTCTTCGGTAGGCTCCTTCCCATGAACTCCCGTCTCTAATCTCATTAATGCCACCCTGGCTCTGATAGCCGAATGGCTTGATTTTCTTTTTTAAAGAACTCTTGAGTCCCACTGGTTCTATTTTCTTTGGGAATGTAATAATGAGTCCACGAGTTGACCTGAGCTCTTGGGTGATCTTACCTCCTTTCCTGATCTCCCTCAGATGTGCAGAGCTGCCGTGACTCCATTGCTGTCCACTGGCCTCCAGTCTAGACCTCCGCCCACTCCACTGTGTCCACCTCATAAGCAACAGCAGCAGGAAGGAGTCTTTCCTGTGCAACCTCGCTCCATCCATTCTGCCTGATGTAATTTTCAAAGGTACTACCCATGGCGGAGATGTTTCTGCAAGCTACAACGCTATTTGATGTCTTCATAGTTTACTTCTTCTTTCTAAATGTGACCTCTTAATTCGCCTTCGTTCTAACTACACCTCTCCAAAAGAGCTCCATCTGCTCTATTCTCTTTAGGAAAATGATGATGATGACGATGAATGATGATGAGGATTCCACTTATGTAAAAAATAAAAGGTATGGATAAACCCCATATTCCTCATCTAGCAGTAAAGGCCTGCCTGACACTTGGATTCCATTCTTTTCCCCCAATTTTCTGGTCACAGCCCCACCCAGGGGCCCTGACAGCAGGCTTTGTGCATATTCCGTATGGTCTCATACCTCCACTGTCTTTATCAGGCAATCATTTCCTTCCTCGGAAATGCAGCCCCCTCTCTCACAGCCTGTCTTTCACTTCTCTCAAGTCTCCTTTGATCATCCTCCTCTCCTCCAGCAGAATCAATTTCTCCTTGTGCTAAGTCACCAGGGCACTTTCCCTAAGCAGGGGGCACTGTGTCTCAATTTCATCTGCCCACCTAAAATGAGAGGTCCTCAAAGTAGGGACTTGCTCATTTTCACTTAACCTCCAATGCCCTGTGGGATACCTGAAACAGAATAAATGATCAATGTTTGAGTATGAATCAAAATTGTTATCACATTAATAGTCTGTCCAAAAGCAAAATGTTAGTGGAAAGTGTCCAAAACTTAGACGAGATATATATCCAATAGCATAATGATTCCTGTGAGACATCATAAACAAATTTAACATAGCCCTTAAAATTAAATAGATATTTTCCCTACATATAATTATACTGAAACTCATTATTAAATAATAGTTACTTGTCATTATTAATAGTTAAACCTATGGTGGAATTTTTATAAAATCATAATTTCTTTAATAGCCTATCACAGTACAGACAAGTGTCAAATCATTATGTGGTATACCTAAAACTAATGTTACATGTGAATTATGTCAATAATGAAAAAAAAAACACTATTTAAAAAAAGGCTAATGGTCTAAAGAGGCCTCATTTTCAAACCCACAAACAAAAAAAACCCATTCTCTCTCAAGGCACATTCTCCAACAAACTCAGAAAGCGGTTTTTCCCATCCTCATTCAGCCTAATTAAATGTCTGAAGGATGATGGAAGTGGAAAAGAAAACAAAATTTTTGAAAGTCTCCATACAAGAACATAGAAGTCAGTGTGTCCAGCTGGAGGGAGGAGACCAAAAAGATGTCATAATAATGACCCCAAATCCCCTTTCTTAGTGAACTTATTATGAAATGTATTACAGGAGAAAAATTAAACCCCTAGGGTCTAAAATTCATTTTTGTAAAGCTCTGCCATTGTCGATATGCCTAATAGGTCCATATTTTGAAGAGTCTACGTTCAAAGCACATAAAAATAACCTCATATCCTTTCATACCGCATATTTCATCAACATGTGACTCCCCAAATACACATATCAGTGAAAATTCCTCTTAAAAACAAAAAAACTAAAAAAATAGAGAGGTCAATTGTATCCTTTCCCCCTAAGTATCTGAGTAATCTGAGGAAGTTAAAACAATCACCCACCTTCGGCCATAGAAACAGGTGTAACTCTTCCACCCACACAATTAGCCTCCTAAATCAGCTTAGAGAAGTCAGTCTACAAATCAGAATTACTCAAGATCGTGTACCAGTCAACCAAGAGGAGCATGAGTTCTGCCACAATTTCCTTGTTAATAAACACAAGCCCATAACCAGAGAGAGTAACTGGACTGTTATTACCTTTAATCATCAAGTAAACAGATAAAAACCAAAAGAAGATGTGCCAAGTTAAAATGCCTAGGCTCCTGCTAATTTCCACACAGATAACAAAATACTTACTCTAACATATAAGTTCACTGAAGACTTGTAAATTTAGAACACTTTATTTGAAAGCCCATAACGTATGTGAAAAACTCAACACTCCGTAATGAACTAGATTGCCATAAAAAGGCAGTTTATATCTGAAATAAATCACGTTCTCCAACTTTTGACCCACTTAAATCTCAGTGACAAAGGAAGGGGCTAATCACTTCCCTTTCAACCGCCAAGTCTTCTGAGCGGTCAGGCAGTTTGAAACTTCAGGAATAGCCAGTTATTTCAGGACTCACAGGATTTAAAACAATAATGGTTTGCGGAAACCACACTATTTAGGCTCCTTCAAGTCTTTTTTCCCCTGTCCTTAGAGGAGTTTAAAAATAAGCAAGAAAATGACTCTTCAAATTGGCAGACCAATTTCAGGGTGGCATCTTGCCACAGTGCATGATAATCACAGAGTTACAAGATCCACAGAAAACACAGCAAACCACAGAAACAGTTTTTTTCTGATCCTCCTCTTTGATCATGCAAAACAGATCTAAGTCTTTTCCTTTTTTTATTTTTGTTTTACCTCTTCCTCTTTTCCTCCTTCATTCCCTCCCTGCCTGTGCCTCCCTCTCTCTCTCTCTCTCTCTCTCTCTCTCTCTCTCCCTCACTCCGGGCCTCCCTTCTTTGCTTGACAACAGTAAAGTTAAGCCCTAACAGGAGTCACTTACAATTCTGTTGATGGTTATGGCTGGCATTTACTCAGTGTTCTATTTTTATTGAGCGCATCTCTGCAAATTCGGCTATTAATGATAATAAATCCCCAGCCCCTCAAGAGGAAAAAGGTTGTATGTCAAAAATAGAATACTACAGGGGTGCCCGGGTGGCTTAGTCGGTTAAGCGTCCAACTTTCGCTTAGGTCATGATCTCACGGTTCGTGGGTTCGAGCCCCGCGTCGGGCTCTGTGCTGACTGCTGGCTCAGAGCCTGGAGCCTGTTTCAGTCTGTGACTCCCTCTCTCTCTGACCCTCCCCTGCTTGCGCTGTCTCTCTCTCTCCTAGAAATAAATAAAACATTAAAAAAAAAAATAGAATACTACATTTAAAGTTTGAAAAGGCACTTATATTAAGGCAGATGTACTTCTGACAGCTCTATTAAGTTATTCGACTTTCTCTGAGGACTTTAGTTCATGCAAAAGAAAGGCTACAGCGCAGGGCCCTTGGGGTTTTCTGTTTGTTTTTTTGGTGAGGTTTTTTTTGGGGGGGAGGGGTTGAGTTTGGTTTGTTTTTTTCCCTTCAATTCTTTGAAAGCTGAATGAATTTTACTTTTGTGAGTAGAATAAAAGTGACACCAGAGAGCCCGTTTTCAGGGTTGATGTTGTCCTTTCTCTGCCTTTTCCATCATTAGGAAGGTGCTTGCTTTCTGCACATCTATCCAAGAAAACGTTCTCTGGGATACACAGTGAATGAAAAGCTTCCCAAACTGCTCTGTAGGGTCAGCAAAGGAATCTGCCGCTTGACCTTCCCAGAGGGGTCAGGAATGTCAAAACTAAAGAATAGAGAAGAACACAACCTGAAAACCACTGGAGAGGGGAGAAAGGGAAGAGAGGGCACAGCCTCACTGGGGCAGTGTGGGATGGAAGGTGGTAAGCAAGCTACTGGGATCTTCCCTTCCCATCTGTCCACCACGGGGAGCAGCCAGGGCCCTCTCTGAGGTTCTGCAGGACCCTAACAGGTTAGTCTTGTTTTGTGATGCTAACTCTACTCAGATCCCTTCATAGCTCCAATTCAGAGACTATCTACAAATATTTACTAAAATACTCTTAAATGACACTGAGAGAAGAAGATCAGTGGTCACTGCCTCTAAATAATTGCTCAAGTTGCCTTTTCCAATTAGGTATACACGAAAAAGTCAGACTTATTTGAAATTTCACTTTATCTGAAAAGAATAACATCTTTGTAAGTATCATCTCTGAGACTTTACAATGCAAACACAGAGTAACTATCTTGGGTATCAAAAGCTTTTGATGTCAGGAGTGAGCATCTTTTATTAATTCTCTAATGTTTGGAGAATGAGAGAAAGGTAACAGTGCTTCTTGAAATTGTTACTTTCCTCTGAGCCTCCTTTCTTGAGTCATAGGGAAAAAAAAAAAACATTTTTTTTTTTAAACTATACTTTCAACTTATTCAAATTGCATCCCAACATTTTTGGAGCTCTCCTGTATATTCAACGAGCTACTACTGTGGGCCTATGATGTAAAATGGGGGTTACAACATTTCAACATAGACTATACAAAGATCATGTTAATTCCGAGTTTTTGGAATATTACCGGTTTATTAAGAAATTCAGAGGGTGCCTAGCTGGCTCAGTCAGTTGTGTATCCGACTTTGGTGCAGGTCATGATCTCACGGTTTATGAGTTTGAGTCCCACGTTGGGCTCTGTGCTGACAGTGCAGAGTCTGTTTGGGACCCTCTCTCTATCTCTCTCTCTTTCTGCCCCTCCTCTGCTTGTGCTCGCTCCCTCTCTCTCTCTCTCTCTCTCTCAAAAATAAACATTTTTAAAAACTTTAAAAAAATGAATTCACAGAAAAGACAGAGTCAAATCATTTTTTTCAGTCACACTGTATATCACTGCCTTTTGTGTTGATGAGGATCAAATGTCATTTAAAGTGTTTAACTAAAAATACTCAGGGGAGAAGAACTGAGGCTACAGTCTCATCTTCACTATCTTTTTAAAAAAAATTTTGGGGCGCCTGGGTGGCTTAGTCGGTTAAGTGTCCGACTTTCGCTTAGGTCATGATCTCGCAGTTCGTGGGTTCGAGCCCCATGTCGGGCTCTGTGCTGACTGCCAGCTCAGAGCCTGGAGCCTGTTCAGTCTGTGACTCCCTCTCTCTCTCTGACCCTCCCCTGCTCGCGCTGTCTCTCTCTCTCTCTCTCTCTCTCTCTCTCTCTCTCTCCTAGAAATAAATAAAACATTAAAAAAATTTTAAACAAATTTTTAAGCAGATGATATAAGGATATGGAATTGAAGATATGGGGAGGCAATTTCAACTATATACTTGGTGTCCAAATATCAGCTGCAATGAAGAGAGGGGAGGGAGAAGGGACGGAGAACACGTTACTGGAGAAAGTGGTTAGTGGTGAAAGCAAAGCTTAAAAGCGGCAAAGCTGCCCTTGTTTATTAAGTGAAACAGTGCACTGATCCTCCTTGAAAACTCACAGTGATTTTATAGAAGTGCTTAAAATCTAACATTTACAAAAAGAACCAGGATGGCCAAAGTCACAATTTCATAACATTAATGCAAACATGCACTTTATTCGACTGTACGAAGAAGGAAAGCCAACAGAAGATAAACATGAAAAAACACATTTACCTATTACAGTCACATCCTCCTTCTCAAGAGATCACTTTTCTGACAAACTCAACCACTCAAAATATGGCCATGAAGAAGGCAAAATGGTCTCTAACCAGAAAGCACCACCCACAGGATTATGGCTCAGGATCTTATTACAATCTTTTGACCAACACTATTGCAATACATTGGATGCCCAGACACTCCACACAAGTAACAAGCTAGAAATACCAAGTCAGATAGTGGTGAGGACGAGAGACAGGCACAGTGACATGGGAAAAGAGAGTTGACAGCCTAATGGCAGAGGTGGCACAGGTAGCAGGCAGTGGAGACCCACTCGGTGCCAAAGCAAAGATCTGAGACACCACCAGGGTGTCACCAGGCTCTTACCTGTTCAGTGACTATTCACAGTGACACCGAAGCATCAAAGCAAGTTCAACTGTGCTCTGAGGATTGAGCAGAGATACTGTACAGTGTCATGGAAAGAGTGACTAAGTCACAAGAAGTGGACTCAACCCCAATCTATACCATTATTATCTATGTGGCTTCAGGTAAGTCCCTTCATCTTTCAGGGGCCACTTTTTTGCCATCACAGGGTATAATGCCACCTGTTCTGCCCATCTCACAGGGCCATCACAACAATGGAATGAGATAATACATGTCTGAATACTGTATAAACCATAACCTGCAAACAGACTCTATCTGCACAGTATACTTTAGAACAATGTTCATAAGACAATATTTTTAACTCTGAAAGATGAGGGCATGTGGGTGGCTCAGTCAGCTGAGCACCTGACTCTCGATTTTGGCCGAGGTCATGATCTCACAGCTGGTGAGACTGAGCCCCGCACCAGGCTCTGTGTTGTCAGCATGGAACCTGCTTGGGATTCTCTCTCTCCCTCTCTCGCTGCCCCTCCCCCACTCATTCTCTCTCCCTCTCTCTCAAAATAAATAAACATTTATAAAATTAAAAAATAAAAAATAAGATTCTGAAAGATGAATTAGGCAAGCTTCTGTTATATAAAAACACAAATAAATAAAAGGCATTTCTCTAACATTTTATATAAGCTAGCGTGTAGTCCACATTAGAAAAGTATCTCTAGCCAATTACCAGTTTGTTTGTTTTCTTACAATAACCTTATATTTCAAAGGAAATGAGCTTTCCCTCCAATAGACATCAGATGTCTGACACATATAGACTAGAGTCCAACGATTTGAAAGTGAAGTTAAATGGGCGCGACTTCTCAACTGACTTTCCTTGAAGGGCGACAGACAGTAGGTAGGCCAGTGAGCATAATGACAGAGAAATCCCCAGAACAAGGCAGAAATTCTTCAGACATTGCTATTCATGAGCTTTCCCCTGGGTCGGTTAGCAGGTGCACGTAATCCGCTGAGCGTGAGCTCTGTGACACTGTGCTCCATCAGGCAACAAGGTTGACAATGGAAATCACTCAGTCCCACCTAATTTTGAAGCATTTCCCCTAATTCACTGACATAGTCTTGGGTGAGGGGCTCAGAGGTCAAGCTAGAAGAGAACTTAGCCTGGTGAGTGCTTACACGCTCATGATTGTAAGTCAGTCCTCAGAGCAGATAAGGATGCGCCACTAATCTACATTGCATCTCAGGACACTTCAGAGGTGCGAGACCTTTCTACAACATTGAAATGACAATGGATTATTTACAGAAACTCTATCCTACTTTGTCACCCCTAAACATTGTAAAGGAGTGACCTGGTACACAAGAGTATTAAGAACCTACCCAAAGAAGTGACATCTACTGAAAGCAGTGTTTTATCAATTGAAGGCTATAATGTAATAAGGGAGTCACAGCATCACTTCAGTAGGTCAGGACTGACATTTTCTGCCTAATAAAACACAATAATGGGCGCCTAGGTGGCTTAGTCAGTTAAGTGTCCGACTCATCATTACGGCTCAGGTCATGATCTCATGGTTTATGGGTTCGAGCCCCAAGTTGGGCTCTGTGCTATAAGGATTCTCTCTTTCTCTCTCTCTCTGTCCCCCCCTACTTGCACACACATGCATTCTCTCTCAAAATAAATAAGTAAACTTTAAAAAAACTGAATTAAAACAGAAGAGAAAATTGTTGCATGGAGTCATGCAACAACGAAGTAGCTTTGCAAAACTTTCACTTCAGTGTGTGTGTGTGTGTGTGTGTGTGTGTGTGTGTGTGTTCAGTTGACCCTTGAATAACATGGAAGTTAGGCACACCAACTCCTCCCCACATTCAACACCTGCACAGTTGAAACTCTGTGTGTAACTTTTAAATTCCCCAATAACTTAGCTACTAAATAACCTACTATTGACTGGAAGCCTTACAAATAACATAAAGTTGATTAATCTATATTTCATATGTTATATGTATTATATGCTGTATTCTTATTTTTTTAACTTTTTTAATGTTTTATTTATGTTTGAGAGAGAAAGATGGAGACAGAGACAGAGTATGAGTGGGCGAGGGGCAGAGAGAAATGGAGACACAGAATCCACGAAGCAGGCCCCAGGCTCTGAGCTGTCAGCACAGAGCCCGATGCAGGACTCGAACCTGTGAACCATGAGATCATGACCTAAGCTGAAGCTGGACGCCCAACAGACCAAACCTTCTAGGCTCCCCAGTATGCTATATTCTTATAGTAAGCTAGAGAAAAGTAAATATTATTAAGAAAAACATAAGGAAGAGATAATGCATATACAGTACTGTGCTGTATCTATCAGGGAAAAATCATCCATGTATAAGTAGGTCCATGCAATTCAAACCCATGTTGTTCAAAGGTCAAATGTATACACAATGTGTGGACTATAAACCAATCTAAAGTGTACTTATTACTCTGGACACAGGCAAAACTTTTGATAGTCACTGACTTAAAAAGTCAACTTTTTAAGGGGCACCTGGGTGGCTCAGTTGGTTAATCATCTTTGACTCAGGTCATGATCTCGCCATCTGTGAGTTCAAGCCCCGCATTGGGCTCTGTGCTGACAGCTCAGAGCTTAGAGCCTGCTTCAGATTCTGTGTCTCCCTCTCTGTCTGCCCCTCCCCTGCTCATGCTCTGTCTCTCTCTCAAAAAAAGTTAAAAGAAAATGAAATAAAATAAAGCATTAAAAAATTAAAATAAAAAATTCAAAGTCAACTTTAACTAAACTTTTCTGGCACTGAAAAACTCAAAACATTCATACTACAGTTCTACTGTAGAAGATTCTTTATTCTACCCCAAACAAGCATTTGTTACAGTGCAACTTGCTCAACTTGTTCAGAAATTAGAGGACCTTTTACTAACCCGATTTTTGTTCTAACCTTTATTAGTTGGAGTTGACGTACAACCTTCAAGATTTCTAAAACCAGCTATGTAACCTTTCTGTGGTTACAAAGACTTAAGCACTTAGGTCAAGTGGATAAACTAACACATACCCTAGTGTGTGGGATGTAACCAAGGTCTGATGACCCAAAGGAATGTTGATGGAGAAAAATCCCAACCTTGCCAGATTCAGAAAACATCAGTAGCATATGAGAATGCCCCAAATGCAACCAGGTGTCTTAAAAATTGCTTACAAATCAAAACAGAAGTGGGATCCTAAGACAGAATGACATTCAGGCATTCATACTGAATGACCAAGAATAGGACAGCTAGCTAAAAAGAAAAATGGTTCAAAGATATTTTTATAGCAGGAATAGAGCATATTAATGAACTCTGCAATAAAATTACTTTAAGGGGAAAATCAAAGTTCCTTTCCCAAAAAGGCAAAGCTCTCTATGTACTTTCTGTTGGTGAAAAAAATTATCTAAATAAATAATTACCAATCAAGATGACCACAGCAATCAAGGCAACACCAGCCACAACCACCCACCAAGGTAAACTCACAAACTGTCTTTTGTATGCTTTGTAAAAGAATCCCCAACCAATTGAGACTGAAGCAGTACACACCTGTGTTCAGGTAGGAATTCTGGTTTATCTCAAAATGTAATCCAGAAACACCCGACACCGAGTTTCTGTTTTAGCTGAGGCGTTTCCAGTTACAAAGTAAAAGAGAACCTTCGGGAATAAGGGCAAGGGAATTGTACCAACAATAAAATATATTTATTCTTACTCTCTCTTTTAAAGTTTACTGAAAAGACAAAAAATCAAGTGATACAGTTTATGGAAATCTCAACTGCTGGTGGCTCTTACAAATGGGCTTTTCTTAGAGAAGGATAAACATATACTGAACACAAATCAGATAATTTACACATGCCACTAAAACTCTTTTAACCAGTAAATACTTAGCTTTTATCCTTGTTCTGAACCTTATTGACCACATATAGAAACTTAATTAAGCTATATTTTGAAAACAACCTCAAAATACTACAGACGTACAATTAGCTGCACAAACAGCAGTCAGGAACTTGACCAGGTCCCAGCAGACTACCATTACTTTACTGATGCTGAAAATGGGATCAGAAAGCTGTTACTAGAGGGAAGGCAGCAGGGAGAAGTATGGAGACTCGTTAGCTCTTCTTGCCTTATTACTTATCCCATCTTCTTTCCTCCTCCAGTCTACTGCCACCTTCTCCCATTATCTTCCACTCATTACCGCTCCCAACGCACTCTTTTTCGAAAGTAGTAGGGCATGAAAATGGCATTTAATGAGTGCCTGCTCTAGGGAAGGCCCTGTGTCCAGGGTCATTCCAGGTTATTCACAATTCAAGCCATTTCCCCCCAGAATCTGAGAGAGGCTTGCTCTTCTGTGTGGCTCTGCCAAGGTGTTGCTCTCTATCAAGTCTACTGGGTAATAGGAGCTCTCAAAACACAAGAATCTATAAGACAAGCCCAGACGGTGGGAATGAGTCTAATAACGGGTAGTACTGGCCTCGGGGTGGGGGGAGCACTGGCAGGGAACTCCAGCTAACAAATCCCTCAAGGGAGACTGTCTCAGACACCTGATAGGCAAGCACCCACCATGTATCGTACGTATTTATGTCACCAAAATATTGTGCAGTCAGCATGGTGATGGCTTCTAGCAAGAACTAAATAAACAACTGTTGGTGTAATGTCTCTGATGATTAGTCACTCATCGAATTTCAGCCATAAATGACAGAGAACAATCTGGGATGCCAGATTCGGTGGTATAGAAAAGAAAGATTTACTAGAGCTGAAGAGGGGCAGACCAGAGAGGCATCGCTGCAACCAGCTTCCAGCCCCTCAGCCTCACACACGCATTGCTCTGCATGTGAACAGTATGTATGCTGATTATACGTAAGTTTCCCAGTCACCTTTATTAAGACAGTGGTCACTATAAATATCTTTAATTAGGATGTTTAGAAATACAATGTGAAGACGACCCACCTTCCATAAAGCTAGAAAACATATAACCCTACCACAGATGCTGTGTGACACCAACAAGTAAGTATTAAATCTTGGGGCTTCCCTTAATAACGAAAGCCTCACATGAAAATCTGTAGTTCCGTAACTATCCATAACTCCTGTACCTATATAATTGCTTCCACCAGCACTTTGTCGCTTCTCGGGTTCTATACCGCTCCAATCCATTCTGCGCCATAACCGAGCAGCCTCCCCTGAACACTGCCTTGACCGTGTGTTCACACACCAAATAGCTCCTCTTGCAAAGTATGAGACACTGGATAAGAGAGAGAATAGACTTCAAAGAGCTTCAAATTCAGGTAAGGAGTGAAGCACATGCCCAAAGTCTCAAAGCAGAGCCTGTACCTTTGAACCAGAAGATACTGGGTCCAAGACCTCAAGATACCCTCAGTGCCTTCAACATCCTTTCTCTTTCTGAAGAATTACTTACACCTGGTTCCCTGTCTCACCACATCTGTTTCTCTGCCCAGTTTTCAGTTCTCCCTAATGACCCTTCCTTGCTTATCAAACTATTATTTTTACTGAATATGGTATCCAGACAATATTTATTAAATGGGTTTTCCCATGTAATGTGTTATTAATAGTGTCTAGCCATGACAAGCCCTCACTAAATGTTAGCTATTGTTAATACTTAAGGGCAGCAGAACTGATCTAGACATGACGTTCAATTGAGTATTTTAACCATTTCAGGATTTGACATAAAAACTGTGGTACATGTTACCTGAAGGTTTATGTAAAGGAGACGACAGCTTCCAGTTGGGCTGTTTGGGTTATACCAGTACTCTAGAGTATTTCTAGAGGCGCCTGGGTGGCTCAGTCGGCTAAGCATCCAGCTTTGGCTCAGGTCATGATCTCATGGTTCATGAGTTTGAGTCCCATACTGGGCTCCATACTGTCAGATTCTCTTCCTTCTCTCTCTACCACTGCCCCCTGCCTTCAAAGATAAATAAACTTTTTAGAAAATTCAATTTAAAAACACTTATTTTTACACGGAAAATTCTACAGAACAGTATATTCTACACTAGTAGAAAGACATCTTTTAACTTAACTATCGATAGCAAAGAGATTGCCAACCTCTCCGCCAGTATCATTAAATACAACCAGATCCAGCTGGTAAACTCATACAGTCATCGATAAAACATACACTCATTTATTCAATAAATAAGTCACACCTACTACCCACATGTATGATGACTAGGTATTATCCCATTTTACAGAAAAGGAAACTAGAGTTTAAACAGATGATGTAACTTATTCCAGGTCACATTATGAGCAAGTGACAGAACCAGAACCATCTAGATTTCCTGACCTAGTTAGTGCACTATGCACCATTCTCTCTTTCCACTAAAATTTACTGAATACCTACTATGTGCCCGGCCTGCAGAAATACTGCTTACCAAAACATACCAAAAAAATCCTTCCTGTCTTAGAGGTTAAATTCTAGCTTTAGGGGACAGTTGACCCTTGAACAACAAGAGTTTGAACCCTGCAGGTCCGTTGATATGCGAATTTTTTTCAATAAATACAGCACAGTACTATAAATGTACTTTCGTTTCCTTATAATTTTCTTAGCATTTTCTTTTCTCTATAGCTTAGGTAAGAATACATAGAATGTACAAAATATGTTAATCAACTCTTTAGGTTATCAGTAAGGTTTCCGGTCAATAGCAGGGTTATTAGTAGTTAAGTTTTCGGTGAGTCAAAAGTTATATGGGGATTTTTGACTGCACAGGGGTCAGTGCCCATCACCCTTGTCTTATTCAAGGGTCAGCTGTACACAAAGTATACAGTATGTTAGATGGCGGTAAGTGCTTCGGAGAAAAATAGAGGTGGGGCTAGAAAGGCTAAGAGGAGGGTAAGATGTGACAGCTTTAAACAGGGGCATGGAGATGACTTTGGAGCAAATATCTGAAAGAGGAAAAGGAGGGGCCAGTGTGCGTAGCTGGGTGAAGGGAAGGTCAACCTCATGGCATGTTCTAAACGGCAAGGGTCCCAGGATGACTCAGACGTGCCGCTGGGGAAGCCATGGCAGGAGGGAGGCAGACCAGGGCGGGCCTTCCAGCACACTGCGGGGACCAGTTATCACACTCCCTGAGAAGGAAACCCCGTAAGGGTTACATGACGTGCCTTATGTCTGATGTTTTGCAAGACCCCTTAGGCTGCTCCGTCAGGATTAGCCTTACTTGGGCTCCGGGGCGGCCGGGGGTGGGGAGAGCAAAGGCGGAAGCAGAGGAACTGGTCAAGAAAGCACTGCAGGAGCACGCTGCTGCCTCACCGTATCGGACTTGCACCAGCCCATCTCCTACCTCATCTCTGTTTGCTAAGCCAGCTTCCCTAGCGGTCCAAACACTCGTGAGCAAATGTTTCTACAAATTATTTGATGCACACACGGTTTGCGTGAGCAACAGGAAACAGAAGACTGCCACCAAAATTATGCTCCCACAAAGTGAAGCCTCTCTCACGTAACACTCAAGAGACTTCAGAGCTGGGAGCACTTGGAAGGTTACGTTCGTCAGTATATGGGACAAAGCAAGCGCACAGAGCTACCTATAACCCACACGCGTTGTGGTGCACGGTGGCCCCTGCAAACAGCACTACTGACAGGGTCCAGATGAGTTATGTTCACCCAGGCAGCAGCCATTTATTGAGCACTTAGCCTTGGGGATAAAACAGATAAATAAGACTTGGTCTCTGTCCTAAACGCATTCAGTCTAGCTACAGACAGAGACACATAAAATATAAGTACAATCTGGTATATAATAAGCACAATTACTGAGGCATGTAGAAGGTGGAAGAATCACGCTGAGAAGGGAATAATCAGTTCTACCCTTAGGGAATTCGGGAAGGATTCACAGAGTTCTAAAGAAAGCAGAGAAGGTCCAGCAGGAAGCCAGCAGGCAGAGGCGGCGAGTGGAGCATGGTGGCCCAGGGAACAGGAGATAACGGCGAGGTTGTGCGAGAGCAGTGCATCCATTTACTACTGGGGGAGGTTACAAAGGGCGGGGACGGCGAGGAGTGAGGGGTCGGAGGGTGCAGGGTCCGTGCTCCATTGAGTGAGATAAGCTTCATTTTGTAGGCAATGGGGAGCAAGAGAAGAGTGATCCAATGATATTCGCATTTAGGGAAGATCGCTCTGATTACAGTGTAGACTCAGACTTACAGATGGTGCAAAGGGAGACAAGAGTGAAGATAACAAGAAGGCGTAGAAGAACCACTCAGAAGGCAAGGTGAGAGCAGAGCAGGGCCTGAATAGCTTGGATGGACTAGAGGGTGTAGATATAACAGATCTTGAGAAGTTTAAAACTGGTAAGATTGGGAGTGCCTGGGGGCCGCCTCTGACTTCAGCCCAGGTCATGATCTCATGGTCCATGAGTTCAAGCCCTGCATCAGGCTCTGTGCTGACAGCTCAGAGCCTGGAGTCTGCTTCAGATTCTGTGTCTCCCTCTCTCTCTGCCCCTCCCTTCACTCGTGCTCTGTCTCTCTCTGTCTCTCAAAAATAAACTTTAAAACAAATTTTTTAAATGATAAGACTGGAGTTAACAGAAGTATTTCATAGGAAATAGTGTCATTCATAGGAAATAGTGTCATTAAAAAACACCTCACTTAAAACTCTGATAGAAAATACTACGGCTGAAGCAAAAACCCTTGAAAATTACATAGCAATGTAACACATTCTACAGTAATTGGAAGAGACTTATAAAAATTAATCTGAGTTAATGTGTAGGGTCTTTTGAAGTTATTTTAAAAGCAACTGTTTGAAAAGAACAATTTCAAAAAGGTTTTCAGAACCGAGTAAAGGCATTTCAGTGAAAGAGAACACAGGTTACAAACTTTCAAATGAATGCTCTGATGATAAGTTACGTCTTTTAGTACTCTGTTTCTAATAATCTAAGCAAGTGTCTAATCCTCAAAACAAATCCACAAACTTTTAAGACAATAGAGGATATCAAATAAAACATCATTTCAACAGAATTTGCAATTTAATAACAAATAAGATCATTTTTGCAATACAACAAGGCAGCAAGAACAGAGATTCCCAACTTCGAAAGAAAAAATAACCAAAAGTCAATAAAGGGCAGTCTCAATGAACCAGATAAAATATTAAGTGGCACTCACTATTTGTCTCTTTCACAGAATGTCAGCTGCAGTAGAAAGAAGGAAAATATTAGTCACTGCACTGAGAATATTCTTCTCATCTCTTTTATTAAGACACCAAGATGAACTCCATTTAGATATTCTTCCAATGCACCTAGTGACCCCAGAATAAATGCTACTTATTTATCTAGTTTTACTCTCAAATGCAGGGGGTTACTTTAGCAATATTTGCCAATACTTTAAGGTTTCTTTAATGCCGTGAAGAAAATGTCCTTATAATTTTAAAGATTTTGTGATCAAAAAGAAATCATAGCTATTTACATGGAAACAGGATCTTGACCTTGCTGCTTTTGGTATTTTGCGTCATTTATTTTTTTTCATTGTGATACCTGAAATCATTGCTAATCTAATTATGAATCAGGATCCTTGTTTTCTGCCAACTATTTTACTAGGGAGGACACTGGGATGAAATGACTTTAAACACAGCCAACTCCCACACTCAACAATTGATTATCTTGTGTATGGATTATTCATTACCCCTGATACCTAGTAAGGCCATTTGTTCTCTGGCTTTTTTTTTTTGTAGTTCCTGGGATGGAAAAAAACTGGAAATTCAAATGATTCAAATTTGGTAATGCTACTAGCACATGTGATAAAAGTCCTGAAGAGGAGAATGAAACTATTGTTTAAATCAAGGCTTTGCATGTCAATTTCCCTCTCTCTGTGCCGATCTGCCAATACCAAGATCATCAATCATGTCTCTGCCCAGCTGAACAGAGCAGGGAATACAACAAAACATGCTTTGCTCAGTGAGAGGCTACCCCATTATTATTCCACCTCTTTTGGTTTTATTTGACAAGAGAAGGGTAAGTGAGCAAGATGGGGGAGCACAGAATAAATACTAGTCATTAGTTTCCCTTGAGAACCTTCCACAGTGCTGGAAACAAAGCAGGAGCTCATTAAGGGTTGTGTGAATCAATGCTAACAGCCAGAAGACCATGCAAAACATGAACATGCTCAAGATAAAGTATCTTTATCTGGACCTTCTCATCTAAGCCATTCATTTTACAGTTTTCACAATCATCCTGTATTTTCTCTGTAATTCCCCCCTTAGATATCTTATCTGCTTCTCCATTTAAGAATGAATTCCATGACTTCACAGCCTGGGTGCTATATTTGTATCCCAAGCGTAATACTAAAAATTCCTTCAATAAATGCTCTCACAACTCCATGTGAAAAGCTGCCTATTGTCTCACCTACAGCTGACTTCCACTTTTTTTTTTTTTACTACATAGGCATTTAATAAAACAGCTCATGATTCACTAAATTTATACCCAAGAGGATACTGATTCACACCCTTGGTTTTTATGGCTAATTAAGTCAAAACATCATCTGCTATTACAATGGGTCATATCCCACTGAGAATATAAGGACTGATCACTGTTGTTACTTAATTCATTTTTACCTTCCTGAGTACAAACGTTTTGAAGTTTTGAAACTTGTCATGGGCTGGAATAAAAGAAAACACGCAGGTGCTTAGTTGTGATTGCTTTGGACTTAACCATTTATGTATCTTCTAGTTACTTTTTAGACTCAGGAAAAGTAGCCTATTAATAACATTTAATCTTATAAAAAACACTGTCCCAAAACTTTTCAAGCACTGTAGTTTTATGCTAAGTTTCTTGAGTATATGTGACAACATTAAAGTGCAAATGTACAGGCTTGGGTACGGATAATCATCCCTAAGGGTAACTACTTGAAAACTTTATTTTGAGGTTACATAGTAAGCAATTCAGCACAGTCACTATAAAAGAACTTCTGAAATGAAACCTGAAAGAACTGTTCTAGAAAATGAGCATGCATACGACATACTGACCACACTGACAGTAAAGATTCAGTGGGCTAACTGTGCAAAGCAGTGTGACCTAGAGACGTGGCCAGGCAAGCGCTCCGGCCTTGAGGCAGCTGCTGGATGGAAGGGAGAAAGCCCTAAGGCTGCACACTGGACACCCCAGCGGCCAGAGGTACCGTGGGAGGTTGGCGTGGGGGGTGGTAACATAGGACACAATCCTAAAGCAGGGTTAACTTGTTAAGCCACTCTGTCCTACCTCTAGCTGTCACTGCCTGGTGGTGGTGTCGGTCTGTGGGGGAGAGGAGGAGGGAAAGCAGGTTTTCAGAAATCAGTGCATTTTAAAGGGGGTTGGGGGAAGCAGGCTGAAAGGAAAGCATGTGGTCTGCACAGACAGATATGAAGTAAAAGGAAGCTGCTATGCAATTCCCATAGGGCCGGTGTGTCTTCACTGCACATTTATTTGCAACCAAATCCTAATATGGCCATTGGGCATTCTTAGCATTGAGAATCCTTGCTAGAGGTTTTTCACCGTTTTTGATACTGCTAAGGAAGAAAACAAAACAGAACAAAACCTTGAATCCTGCCTAATTTTTCTGAAACATTTATCTTCTTTTGATCTGGAAGTGTAAACAAATGTCACTTCTGTACCTCTTCAAAGGGAAGGGTTATGTGAAAAAAAGGTTAGCAGTTATAACGTGTGCCTGGGACAGCATTCCCAAGTTGGGAGAGAGTCTTCTTCTGTAAGTCCAATGTCAGTCAAAAACAGAATAGATTCTTACACATTTTGATCTACAGGCAGCTTTGTAAGGATTTCATCCTCACTCCATATGTCAAAAATGGTAATCGTACCCACGGGCAATTATTTCTAAGAACCGTATAAATCTACACACTGCATTATGCCTGCGTTGCTCCTCACCGGGCTACTGTATCTCCGATGACATTAAGAAGTAAGGGCACAATATTTTGTATTGTTGCAGAAACAAGTCTTCCCTCCCTGTACGAGTCATCCCAGTTCTCTACAAGAACTTCATTATTTTTCACAAGTCAAGTGTACAGTATTTGCTTCACTTCCAGCTAAAACGAACACATGCAAATTCAGTCTCCTTCCCTTTAGTGCTAATTTAGACGGAGCATCTCTGGTAGAAGTCCTAAAGCCATGCGCTCACATGTGTATAGTCTTTAACGGAAACATGACAGTGGCGTATTTAAAACAAACAAGTCATAAAAGAACAACCTTTAAGCAAAGGCCAAGGGAATCACAACTACACCCTCTGACCACCGCAGCACTACTGTATCCGCCCTCCAAACATTTTTGTTTCAAGCATTACAACCCACCCATTTACCACAACCACAGCGTGTTCCTGATTTAGAAGAGTGAAGTTCGTGGACTTACAAAATCACACAACTGCATCCAGAAAGCACCAAGCCTTTTCTCTGCATGGCAATTATACCCCATCTGAACTAAAACCTGCCTCTTTAAAGCTCAGTATCAGCGGACCCCTGTTGACCCCCTTCTTGAATAATAAACAACTGACATCTTCTAAGAGTATTAACTAGTCCCTCCCATGCCACAGTTTAGTAGAGAAGAACAAATGGCTTAACACATATTATACAGGAGGAAGAGCTGTGTTAAATCCCGAGTCCGTGGAATACAACCACTGTGTCCATCAGCACATATTTAACTGTGTTTATTCTCTTGGGTTTCAGAAGTTTTGTTTCCTAAAAGCAGGGAAAGAACAGGTCGCTGAAAGGTTCTAGCGAGGTTTCTTTTGGCACGGGAAGAATGTGATAAACAGGGAAAACACAATCACTTGGAATGTCTGGCCCTGGCTCCTTTGTCATACTTAAATAGCGCCCCCCTACCAGGCTTTGCCACAGCACTGAATGGGGAAACCATTTTAGAGCTTAACAGTTCAGTCTCTACAGTAAACGTTCTAAGAGGAAGAACTCAGAAACTTTAAACATAAAGCAGGGGTGTGTTAAGAAATACTGAAATACTTCCCTCTCTCCCACCAGGACTGATATTTCTCTTCACCTTGAGGAAGGCAAGACACGCTAAACCTCGGAACAGAGACCAACAGTGGTCTGAAAAGGAACTTGAAAGAAGTCCAAAAACTCTTTTTGGCCACAATATCAAGGGCAAGCCCTTCGTGTGTTGCTTTTCCTTGATGTCATTCTAACACCTGTTTGTTTCAAGGGTCCGGTGTCCTTCATCAATCTTCTTAAAGGAAAATGCAAGAAGACTATTCAGGATTCCCAAAGCTGTGTCAGTGTACTGTTTCCGAAAAGAGCTCCATGTCCTAACTTCAGGTCGTTAAGAGCAGAAGCCTCTTTCCGTGGGGGCGGTTTACCATTGAACTTTTCACAAGTCGCCTGAGTGTGCGGATCAAGAGCGCTAAAGACAAACAGTTATTTAAGCCTTCTCAGGGAGACACAACCTCAAGCTGAATCTAGCTGGAAAAGCACTTATATTTTATACATGGAAACAATCAATGAATGACACCGAATCCCGAAACAGAAACTCCCCCTAGGGTCAAAAATCATGAAGGGAAATCGGCGGCAGAAAAAGAATTCGACAGTGCAGACTTCTAAGAATGTTTACAGAAAAACAAACAGAAAAATCAAGTCACCTTTTCTGGCCTGGGTTCTGTAATTCCAATTGTCATCGTCTGCTTCCACCTGCTGCCCGCAGACGGAGAGCTCCCCATCACTGCGAAACAGCCTCTTTGTCTGCCTGGACAAGGAGGAGAAATTTATCCAACTCACAGCCCGTGAGAGAGACCCTGCATTTGACTTGAGTCTGAAAGACCCTGACGAGCCTTCCTTTTTCATCTTCTTTCACACCAGAATGGACTACAGACAAAGGACAGCCCCGCAAAACAAGACGCTCGGTGTTGCAACTGTTCTATGTCCTTTAAACGAACCTGCTCCTCCCCACTGAGATGCAGACAGTGTCGGGAGTCAGGCAGGGCATTATGCAGCAAGACCGCTTCTGTGCCCCCCCAGTTACAAAGAAAAGGAAACTGAGCGGGGGCGGGTTTAGGAAACAACAACAACAGCAGCAAAATGTATTTTATCCTAGCCACATGGCGGCACTTGGTAGAATTTTAAAAATGAAGCAGGTGTTCATTTCGGGAACACTTGTCAGGACTTGGAGAGCAGAGCCAAGGCACTCCGATTCTTTGGTGGATACCTAGCATCGCACTGGGTACTCCTGCCCCTCTCCCGGGCATCCTTCCCCACGCGGGCAGGCAGCAGCGGCCAGGAACTCCTCAGGCTGGAGAAAGAGGCTCGGGCGTCAACCCAGGCGCCCGCTTTAAACTTCATCCACACAGGTGTCTCGGGAGGAATCGAAGAGTCGGGCTCCCTTGCCGCAGCGCAGCACCGAATCACGCGGCGCCCACCTGCCCTCCTTCCCCGGCGGTGAACCTGAACCGCTGGGCATCCGCAGGGCTCCGCAAACAATGCACCCGGCTGGCTGCGTGGCTCTGGCTTGGATCACAGAGGAAGCGCTCCGGGGAGAGGCGATAGGCTTCCCCGACTCCCGAGGCTCCTCATTGGAGACAGCGGACCCCGCCTCCTCCCCACAGTCAACACTTCAGTGGCGGCGCAAACTTCTGAACTCCCGCAAAGCTACGGAAAATACAAGTCTGTGCAGAATACAGACCTCTGGGAATTTAAAGAAGAAGAAGAAGAACTCGATTATTAATCATCAGACCACACTTAGGAAGGTAGGACTTTGGGAAGGGGGTTTAGAAGAACATATAGTTTTACACAAACATCCAGCATTCCTTGATTGACTGAGGGATGTGATCATCTAAGAAAATGGATTTCCAAAGAGAACGAAAGGGATTCTGCTATCCCTTCGCTCCCAGCTCCTACAAAGGGGAAGTGCAGCCATTCTCACACCTGCTGTTGCCTCTGCTTCCTGTCTTCCACCAGCAGCCGGAGTGGGGGGGAGGCCAAGGAACCTCTCCTGCCTCCCCACAGGCAGCCCCTGGGGTCATTCCTCCCTAGTTTTGAAAGGTCATCCTATCAAGGAGAACCATCATCTGAGAGCTATGTTAACAGCATCTGGCTGCAGGCTCTAGCCTGGAGCCTCATAAAACCATTAATTATGACAAGCAAAATATCCAGAGCAGCAAGTTGGAATGCACTGGCTGCAGCATTTCACCCAAGGCCAGCATAATTCCATGGTCCTGGGGGCACAAAAAGTCCCTATAACTTTCCATCACAGAGACTGAGGTCAGGCACCCCCTCCCCCAAGGGTTATTCCGAGGAAGGCTGAGCAACAAGTAGAGAACTGGGTCCATCTCACTTGACTTTCCTGAGCACTGAGCAAACATATTAAAACTAATACCTTGCAACAGAAAATAAACTTTGATTAAAAAAATTATATAAAAGTGGAATCCACATCACATGTGCGCTGCGATCCACGGAGATTTTAAGAAAAACGCTCTGCACGTTTACAAGCGCTGTACGTTTACAAGGACTGAGACATGTGTAGAAGAAAAGCACAGAGCTGCTGCAAAGCATGCCTCAGGTGGCCTGCTCGCACCACCAGGAAAACCACAAGACTGAATGGACACTGAAGGGCAAAGCTACAAAACAGTCCAGGTAATTAACAGATATGGAATCAGTTCAATTTTTCCTTAATGTTTATTTTTGAGAGAGAGACAGAAAGTGGGCAGGGGAGGGGCAAAGAGAGAGGAAGACACAGAATCCTAGACAAGCTCCAGGCTCTGAGCTGTCAGCACAGAGCCTGACGCTGGGCTCAAACCCATGGACCAGGAGGTTATGACCTGAGCTGAAGTCAGATACTTAACTGACTGAGCCATCCAGGCACCCCCATGGAATCAGTTTAAAAGCTAAAAGCATCCTCAAGAGCTCGTGTAGTTTTTTGTTTTGAAGTTTATTTTTTTTGAGAAAGAGAGAGCACGGGAGCGTCAGAGAGAGAGAGAGAGAGAATCCCAGGGAGGCTCTGCACTGTTAGCACAAAGTCGGATGTAAGGCTCAAACTCACAAACCCATGAGATCATGACCCGAGCAAAAATCAAGAGGCAGTTGTGTAAAAGACTGGGGCACCCAGGTGCCCCAAGAGCTCATGTAGTTTAAATCCCTCAATTCCCAGATGGAGAAATTCAGGCATACACATACACAATACACAATATCACACAGAGGATACCACACGGGAATAGGAGCAGGTCATGTCAGACACCACTGGATTCAAAGTTTTGCCCCTTACTGGAAGTGCTGGCTACATCACCAAGCACTCTGAGCTATTAAACTGGAATGATACCTCTACTTTGATCACTTTCATAAGGGTAAAAATGATAATAATTATGCATAGCACCAGTCAATGCCTATACAAGTTCAAACATCAAATCCCCTTTCAGAGTCAAAGACCCCTTTGAGAATCTCAAAATATAAAATAAAAATTGAAACAAAAAAAAGACCATTGCTCCGGAAAGTATACAAACATCCTGAACACTGTCTTCCATTCCATAGATTCATAGGAATCCCTGACATCCGTGGGTGCACTCTCTAAGGACCTTAGATCCTTATGGACCCCCCCAAAATACAATTGTTCCCTCCCTGATGTCTACATCCTAGAGCTATATACATATATATAAAGTGTATTTATTTATTTTGAGAGAGAGAGCAAGAGAGGGAGAGAGAGAGAGCAGAGAGAGAATCCCAAGCAGGCTCCACTTGCCGGCATAAGCCCCATGCAGGCCTCGATCTCATGAACCTGAAGATTATGACCAGAGTAGAAATCCAGTGCATGCTTAACCGACTGAGCCACACAGGTGCCCCTGTGTGTATTTTTAATCCAGAGACACCTAAAGCTCTGAAATACACCTTGTGCTGTTCATTCCATTCACAAAGCACTGTTGAATGCTTTTCCAACCCACCCACCTTGGAGTTTGCACACATGCACACACAATAGCAGAGATGAATTAGTGTCATTAGTAACTGCTGTGTTTTCCTCCAGTACCTCCTGTCCTTGTACACATCTGAGAGCAAGCTCGTGGGAGGGGCTGGAGGAATATTCACTGCCGAGTAGCCAAGACGGATAACTGGTGTATTCAGGGATTAGACTCATGACTCTCCTTCAAAGTAAGTACACACTTATGCTGGACTCCCCACTTAATATATCCCTCATTATTCATAAGACCCGTGGATACGTCTGCATGATATCAAATTCTCCATTGACTGGTGTTGTTCCGTATTTCCGTTTTATTGGCCCTTGACTATTAATATCTTCACTTACGTAAAAGGGGGTCAAATAATTTAATTACTTTTACAACTGGATCAGAGTTCCTCTATGGCCAAGATAGAACATAATAGTTTAAATTAGCTTTAGAGGAAATTTTTAGATTTTCCCTATCTGTGTTAAATAGGTACTCCCATTAGCTTAGGAAATCGCTAAGTGGGCTGCTTGCAAAGCTATTTCCTTCATTCAAACTGTATTTATTTAGTAACTACAATGAACCACACATTTTAATTCTTTGGACCCCAGAGCCATACAAATCTACTGCTCCCAGCTGCTCACCAGGGTCACGGCTACTTTGTAATGCACATTTCATGTATATTTCTGCTGATCGTCACAAAGACCCTGCAGTGGAAAATCCCTTCTAACCCGTTTCTTCAAATTACTTCAAATAGAATCTGCAGGGTAATAAAATATCTCAATTTAGCATTTTTTGCCATGAAAATCTACAGTAGAATACACCTTTCTCAGACCTCTGAAACAGACGTGCTGCACAGATTTTGTCTGCATCCCTCGCGGTGCCGCGTTTTTCCATCTCCCCTCTCCCATCAGGCCGTCAAACCGAAACTTCCGCTGTCATAGAACGTGCCAATAACTGCTCCCTTCCTACCGCTTTGCCACTGCTGGGCTCCAGGAATTATCGAGCAATCAGATAAAGAATCTCGCTTAAATTGTGTGTTTAGTGGAAGTTGATAAGCACCCGTGGAAAGAAATGCATAGCTTTTGTACAAGGGCTTTGCTTCTGCTGCCTCCTGGCCAGCGCCCTTGCCCTTTTACTGGCGAGGTGGACCTCGCGGGGTTGAAACGGCTGCGGGGTCAGCCTCTGGATAGCAGCCCCCAGGCGGATCTAATACAGGTTTCCGATTCAGTGCCTCTTTTGTATGAAGTTCTTAACATGTGAGGGCAGTGAGAAATTTACCCATTGCTAAAACAAAGCAACAAGAAATGATATTATTTCTGGAATGATTTAAGTCATACGTTACAAAAAAAAAAGTTACCTATAAAAACTGGGAGACACCACGGGGCGCCTGGGTGGCTTAGTCGGTTAAGTGTCTGACTTTCGCTTAGGTCATGATCTCGCGGTTCGTGGGTTCGAGCCCCGCATCGGGTTCTGTGCTGACTGCCAGCTCGGAGCCTGGAGTCGGTTTCAGTCTGTGACTCCTTCTCTCTCTGACCCTCCCCTGCTCACGCTGTTTCTCTCTCTCTCTCTCCTAGAAATAAATAAAACATTAAAAAAAAAAAAACTGGGGGACACCAGCATATATTACTAAAGGAAGCTCTGGGATCTTCTTTGGGAATTCCTCGGTCAAATATCCATTAATTTGAAAAGATTTATTTATGTTTCTACCAAGAGTCACTTGGATAGATCAAATACGTTTGGAAAGTCCTTGCCAAGAGACACGATATTTCATGTTCTGATATATACTGACATCCTTAAAAAGGAGCTTAGCTCGAATGGAAGTCTTTGATTTAGTAAAAATTGTTAAACATGACAAGACATAGGATTAGACAAACCCCTCAGCCCGCTCAGGCGTGTAATTGCCTCCTTTGCCATCTGTGTAAAATGCCAGCCAACGGTAGAAACTAATTTCAAGTGCTATCAGTTTTTTGGCCTCAGAGGCTACAAAGGAGCAACGAGACTTTTAAGGTCCAGGTATCCCTTAACCTGCCCTGACCCCTCCCTTCAAACCCAGAAGGCAGAACCCCGAAGCCAGAACCCTATGGAGAACAGAGATGCCCTGAAGACGCTGGTGAGGGTAGGGGGTAGGGGGCGTGGGAGGCGGGCAACGACAGGCAGTGCACACAGACACAGGTGAGGGAAAACATGCGCGGCAGTGAAAACAATCCCCCATGTAAACCGTGACCTGTTCTGCAGCAGCCTGACCGGCCAGGGGCACCCAAGTCCACACCCGGTCAGATTACCACATGAATCACCCAGAGGACCCAAAGGGACCTTTAGTGTCTAGGACTGGGGGTGGTTGGCTTCCCAACTGTCGGATCTTGTAAATAATTTAAGGGTCGATTTAAATGCACGCTTTCTATGAAGTAATTTGTACAGGCTAAGAATGAATGCTTATCTCAACATCTAGAAGTGAACACTTTGAGTCAGACGGTTTATAATGAAAAACAAAACAAAACAAAACAAAACAAAAACACATTACCCCCCCAGGGCCACCGCGAGCCAATGCCCACAGAACACTAAATCCTCCCTGTCATCCACCTCCCATCCCCTAAGGAATTAAATTGATTTGCTCAAGAAGAAAGTCATGGAAAACAAAATCAGGCCTGTGTTCAGGGTTTCCTCACCTACCACTGCTCCAATATTTAAAAGCAAGAGAATTACGGTGTTTTCATCAGGCTCTAGCTTTAAAAGACAGAGTAGTGAGGTTCCTTTCAGTGAAATGAACAGTGATATTCCCCTTAAAGAGAAAGATTAAATGCAGACATTCGTAATTATGTGTCATCACAAGCCTCAATCCCACCTTTCAGCGTCTTCATATCTGAAAAAGACTCCTGAAATGGTCTGACACGGGAAGGCTTTGCAACATTGTTCCTGTGGGATCACTTGATATGGGAGCAATATGGCAGCTCATTACTGCTCTCAGCCCCCCCACACCCCCGGGGGTGGGGGGGCGCACAGCAAGGGCATAAAGGCTCCCATCACTGACTGATGGGTACCACGGAGTGTCAGGTTTGATTAGCAGCTGAGGGCCAAGAATGGAGCTCTGTCCCAGCCCTAACCAAGGAAAGGTCCCCATCCAAAGGGGTCAGATGAAAAGGTCCCCTAAAACTAAGTATGGACTTTGACACTCTTCTCATAGTAGAACAAGGAGAAACTTAACTCTGAGACTAAAATAAAATTTCAAATTAAAAAACAAAACTGGGGAGGTGGGGCACCTGGGTGGCTCACTTGGTTAAGCGTCCGATGTCAGCTGAGGTCATGATCTCACTGTGAGTTTGAGCCCCACATCGGGCTCTGTACTGACAGCTCAGAGCTTGGAGCCTGCTTCAGATTCTGTGTGTCTCTCTCTCTGCCTCTCCCTCACTTTGTCTCTCTCTCTCTCTCTCTCTCTCTCAAAAATTAAAAAAATTAAAAATTTCAATAAATAAAAATTTATAAAAATTAAAAAAGAATTTTAATCATGATCTGCTTTGTACTTCATGCCACTCCTATGGTCTCTCCAGCGATCCCTGTAATTATTTTTTTTTCTACCTACTCAATCTTTTTCTTTTTAATGTTTATTTTTGAGAGAGAGTGAGCAGGTGAGGGGCAGAGAGGAGGGGGACAGAGGATCCAAAACGGCCTTGGCACTGACAGCTGAACTCACGAACTGTGAGATCACGACCTGAGCCGAATTGGCCGTTTAACCCACTGAGCCACCCAGGAGCCCCCCCTACTCAACTTTTCTTCACAAACTTTATCATGTACATAAATCACGTAAGATTTTATTAAAACACAGAGTCTGATTCAGGCATGGAGTCAGGCCTGAAATTCTGAAGCCCTCCGAGGGCCCACGTGATGCCAGTCCCCAGATCAGCCTTGAGTTAGCTCAGTACTGGACTGGACTGCTCCCTAAGGACAGGGATCTCATCTGTCCACCTCCGTGTCTCTTACCTTCGCACAGCCAGCAGTAATGACTGCTGGCTGAAAGAGTGAGCAATACAACCCGTCTATTCATTTCCAAGTACCTCTTTCTTTTGATCTTAACATGTTTCAGGGAAGGAGATAATTAGAGCTTTATAGCAATCTTTCCTTTATCACTAAATTCCAAAAGGCAAAAGTAAAAATTTATAATCTGACCAAAAATCTATATAATCTGAATTAAAGGGTGGTAATAAAATTCTATTAGTCATAGAGTTAGACAGCTTCACTTTGATAAGAAACAGGGCCATCAAACTGCGAGGCTCTATGCTTTTCGTACTTTGTTAGGACATCTGCACTGCTTTCATCCACCAAAATTCCAGAATCTAACGATCTGGCTCAGAATCTGTGGCAATCACAATGAGCCAAACTCTGTGAAGCAGCCCACATCCTGTCTGCTAATCCACACAGACAGGCCCGGATCTCCTGTGTTCTACAGTGTGAATTGAGTTGCTCTGTGACAGTGGAAATTTTTTTACATCAGTTTTTCCTGGTACCTGTTGAAGACAAAGAAAATTTTTAAATCAACCTTTAAGTGACCCTCCAAGGGGGTTATGGCAAAACCTATGGGGAACACTGAATACATCTGGTTTTTCAACAGCCATTTTATCAATTTAGCTATCCTTTATTACACTACCGTGCCACACTACACATGGGTTAGATACTGCCGATACCTGCAGTGACTCCACTAAACCAAACAAATCTTCTAACAATTTGAGTAAACAAAATAGGCATAAAATCATATACTGGTGGTACCCTGTACCCCGATTAAAACATGTGGCCAAACAAAGGAGACAGAAATGCAAATATATATATTTAGGATTAGTGCAATTCCCTCTAGACATCAGGTTTTTTTAGTATCTCCAATGATGAGAAAGAACCCAGATAAAGGGATCAGTTCAAATATTTATTGGTCTCCTTCTGGGAGATCAGTCAGGCAAGCTGATTCTAAAGCACAAAAGATAGAGCCCCGCCCTACAGGAGTTTACGATATATTCTAGGACACAAGATATACACACAGTTATCTTTACCATAATGCAAGAAGGAAAATGAAAGCAGCAAGTAGGGGTCTTAGGCCATGCCTCTGGAGACCTGACATGGTTCTGAGGGCTGAGAAGTACTCTGAGATGCATTTCCTGGTGATTAAGGGGTTTGGTAGTCAATGGAGTCTTGTTAAGCCAGCTGCCTGGGTGAGGGGTGTGGGAAGCCCTGATCTATAGTATTTCTGTGGTGTAAACACTCCCAATCATGGCCAATTTCAAGCTGCCAATGGTTTCACAACCAGCCTGCTAACATCCTAAAAATATCAGAACTGGATGTCAAAGCCAGTATACCCTGGCTCCAACATACCACTGAATTTGGCCAACATGATAATTTGGTAAAAAACAAACAAAAAACAAAACAAAACAAAAAAACCAGTGGCTTGGCAGAAAATTAATAGCCCTTATAATCCTTGATTTTTTTTTTTTTTTAGTGTAATGGGAGGAGAAACATCTATAAATATTACTTTATATGGAAAAGGAGTATGCAGATATGATTAAATTAGAGATCTTGACCTGACAGATTATCCTGGATGATCTGGGTGGACCCTAAGTGCATTCTTATAAAGCCCTTTATAGATTATCTGGGGGGTCAGGGGGGAGATATACTTTTTAAAAATTTGGAAATTACTTTCAGTTCTTCCTCTTTTTTTTAATAGATTTTTTTTTTAAAGCAGTTTTAGGTCCACAGCAAAACTGAGAGGAGGATTTTCCATGTACCTGTTGCTCCCACAGATGAAAATATTTTTAGTTTTGTGTGAGGTAGATCATGATGTGATGAAAAGTGCTACTTTTTAGCCAAAGTGGCGTTAATTTGAAGAGCACTTTTTAAATTATTGACAATACACAGATGAATATAATCAGTAATCTTCAGTTATTTCAGAGTATTCCTTCTCCTCAAATCCAAATAATCAATCCCTTTTCCCCTGGGGCATAACGAGTGAAAATGAATAATAAAATTTAAAACTTTAAAAAAAAAACAGTGAAGAAAAGCAAACTCTGAAGAGTTCTGACAACACTGAACAGATAGTCCTAATGTCCAACTGGCTTTCAGGCGGCCAAATGGTTTGCCGCCGTCTTGACAGCGAAGTGTGGAGTTAGAATGAAAACAACATGGGGCGCGTGGGTGGCTTAGTTGGTTAAGCGTCCGACTTTCGCTTAGGTCATGATCTCACGGTTCGTGGGTTCGAGCCCCGCGTCGGGCTCTGTGCTGACTGCCAGCTCAGAGCCTGGAGCCTGTTTCAGAGTCTGTGACTCCTCTCTCTGACCCTCCCCTGCTCACGCTGTCTCTCTCTCTCTCTCCTAGAAATAAATAAAACATTTAAAAAATTTAAAAAAAAAAAAAAAAAAAGAAAAGAATGAAAACAACATGCCCTTTCCTGTTAGTTTTTTTCCTCGGACAAAAACGCTGTGCAAAATATATTACACATATTTTATAGATGCAGACACCGAAGAAAAAGGTGATAAAGTAACTTGCCTAATATCCCCCAAGTTATTAGGTAACAGAATTGAGATTTGAAGAAAGTCTGCCGGACAACCAAACCTTGGCCTTCCCTTCTTTCCTGCTGACTGTCTCAGCCTCAGGTCTCACACCTGGGCTACCGCAGTGCTCTGAGGAATGGGCTGCCCCACCCTCAGTTGTGCGCCCCTCAAAGCTGTCCCCCACACGCCCACTCACACCGTACTCTAAGCGCCTGGTGCTGGATTCATGATGCTCCATCTGCTGATACACTTGCCATCTCCTCCATTTGCTGAACTTTCACTCACCCTTCACAACTTCAACTAGGAGCTATCTCAGCTCAGACAAGCAAGTGTTTATTGGGCACTATATCACGTAACTACTGCTGCCGAACAAACCACTCCAAAACTCGGTGGCTTAGGACAACACTCATTCATGGTTTCTCATCAGTCTGTGGGTTGTCTGGAGCTCAGCTAGTCTAGGCTGGACTCAGCTGGGGGAGGCTCTGCTCCAAGGCGGCTGCCCCGGTGTTTCAAGACTCAGGGATTTTCAAGGACATGGAACTTGTTTTAAAACTGGGGCAGTTCCAGGCATATCAGATTGATTAGTCACCTTAGCGGTAGTCCCTTGGTGCCTCTCCTGACCCCCTCCATCCTAAGACCAGCAGGCCAGTCCAAGTTTATCTTCCTCGTGGTAATGGCACCAAAGAGCAACACTCAACTCCATAAGCGTCTTCTGCATCAAAGTTGCTAACATTCCATTGGCCAAATGTGGTTGGAGCACAGCAATACATTCCACTCATCTGAAAAAGTTGGGGGGAGGAGATGCACATTTCTGAATCTCATTTATCAGGGCACCTGCTGGGCAAGTTACGGAGGGCTGAAGACTCCTAGGCCATCATTCCTAACTGCAAGGACTAGATTATGAGGTACCCTGCCAAGTGTTGGCAAAGCACCGCATAAAGAGAGATGATGCCCTTATACTATTACATCTGAGCCATTAAAGACGGTAAACTGGGAAAACCAAGCCTTTTGTCATGTGCACAGCGCCTGGTATACGGCAAGATGAAATAGATGTTTGCTAAATTAAACTGGTCAATTACATGCCCTTCAGCACCGTATTCAACTTTCTCCTGTTAAATGTACTCCAGTTTCTTTCCTGTACTTTCTTTGATATTCTCTGGCACAAAATGGTAGATTATGTGCAGGGGTCGGCATACATTTTTGTAAAGAGCCAGATGGTAAATATTCTAGGCCTTGCCAGTTCTATAATCTGTTGCAACTACTAGATCTGCCATCGTGGCAAAAAAAAAAAAGTAGCCGGACAATACACAAACCAATCAGGGTGGCTGGGTTTCAATAAAACTTTATTTACAAAAGCAGGTGGTAGCCTGTATTTGGTTCACAGACTATTGTTTGCTGACTCTGGATTAGAGAAGGAAGTATAAACTGTGCTCAGAGTTGTACAGGCTGCCCAAGCCGAGACAGTGCACAGAAATGTTTCCCAAACTGTGTTCCTTAGGACACCTGTATCAAAATCACCGTGGGTTTGGGCAGGTGAGTGAGGGGACCAGGAGGGTTAAAAAGGCACATTCCTGGGGTGCCTGTGTGTCTCAGTTAGTCAGTTAAGCATCTGACTCATGATGTCTGCTCAGGTCATGATCTCACAGCTTGTGAGTTCCAGCTCCACGTGGGGCTCTGCGCTGATGATATGGAGCCTGGTTGGGATCTGGTCTGTCCCTTTCACTGCCCCTCCCCTCTTGTTCTCTCTCTCCCTCACTTGCTCTCTTTCAAGATAAATAAATTTTATAAAATTGTTTACAAAAATGCACATTCCTGGAGTCTATTTTAATACACACCTCTGAAGAGGGACCTGAGAATCCACATTTATTTATTTATTTACTTACGTACTTCTTTATTTTTAATTTTTTAGTGTTTATTTTTGAGAGAGAGAGTGCGTGCGCGCACGTGCGAGCGAGCATGAGTTGGGGAGGGGCAGAGAAAGAGGGAGACAAAGAATCTGAAGCAGGCTCCAGGCTCTGAGCTTCTGAGCTGTCAGCACAGAGTCCAATGCAGGGCTCAAACCCATGAACAGTGAGATCATGACCTGAGCCAAAGTCGGATGCTTAATTGACTGAGCCACTCAGGCGCCCCGAGAATCCACATTTATACAAGCTCCCCAGATGAGTCTTCTGCATATTAAAAATTGAAAATCACTAGTTTTGACACCTAACTTCAATACCTAAAATTACACTAAAATATCAAGTAAATACATAAGCTTCAAATCACTACTCATAATCTCACTGAAAATGTACAAACATCATAGATATAAAACCAAATGCATATCACATAGACTAGGATGATACACTGAAATATTGTCAGTAGATATTACAAGCAGAATGAAGTATAACAGGTTGTTTTAATCTTTACTATTTTGGATTTTCTATTTTTTACGTAATATGTGGAAAAACACATTATAGCTAAACATACACTGTAAATTTTTTTTTTAAGATTTTATTTTTTAAAGTAATCTCTACACCCCATGTGTGGCTTGAACTCATGACCCCAAGATCAGGAATCACTCGCTCTACTGACTGAGCCAGCCAGGCCTCCCCACACTGAAAATTCTGTAACTATCTAATGTTTAATTTTCATTCAGAGTTATTTTAAACACAAAGAAAGGAAGAGAAATCAGCACAGATTTCATAGCATTTTGCTATATTTACTTCTGTTTTTTAAAAACTAAAATGTTAGAGTTAAATTTCCCTCCTGTCCCCAGTCTCCCACTGTAGCCATTATTCTCAGTGTGGCCTGTATCATTCCCAAACACATACTGCACACTTTTTCTGGGTGTCAGTGTATTCATCAATAAGATACAGTTCTGTTTTGTCTAAGTTTCATAAATAGTATTATACTGCCCAAATCATTTTCTTTAAGTTTGTTTATTGAGAGAGAGAGAGAGAGAGAGAGAGAGAGAGAGAGAGAGAACCCCAAGCAGACTCTACACTCAGTGCAGAACCTGACATGGGGCTTGATCTCTGGAACCATGAGATCATGACCTGAGCCAAAATCAAGAGTTGGACGCTTGACTGACTACCAGGAGCCCCTGCCCAAATTATTTTAAAGTTTTTATAATACGGTCAATATGAAAAGCTTTTTCACTCACTCTTCAACTAAAGGCACCACGGGCGTGTACCTCTTATAAACCAATTTACCTGACCCTTTTCTGACAGCCCTGTTCGGGTAATTAAAAGAACATTTCACAGCAGGAAAGATCTAAAATATGAGCTCTACATTTCTATACTTGACGTGCAAATTTGCTTAAGGGCATGGCCTTTTATGTCCCTCCTATATATTGTGTCTATTAACATTTCACTCATTGCCTAAGAATGTTTTCTTAAAAAGCCTACCAAATTTAACCTTTCTGGAACTCGTGAAAGCATAACAAGCAGAATATAAAGACGGCTTTATCTTTATATGTTTTTCTCTTTAGCGCAACAATTTTTACAGTCATAGACACTGCCAGCTCCTGCCAGTCATCAAAGTCCCCAAGAAAAAAGGTTATTTAGAGAAGGGGAATCCAATTGGATAATGACTACTTCAGCTGTCCGTGTCTTCAGATAACAAACTCACCTTAATAAAAAGAAATTTAGAAAACAAAAGCCCAAAAGGACACTTCAGACATTCAGAAGTTTTGGTTGAAACACTCATTCCCCTGGGTCAAATATGGATAGTGGGGTCAAGAGAACTTTTGTTTCTATAATACACTCCTCTGAGATACGCCTTCAAAGAGAACTTCAAAGAAGGATGAAGTACTTCTACAAAATACACGCTGGACCCTCTCCACGGACGGCAGCCTGGAGGGGATTGACTGAAGCGCAAATGGAGACAGAGACAGATGTCCCTTTCAACCTCCCCACCCCTACCCCGAGCCCGGCCACTCGGTCGTCCCCCTCATACATGGGGAGAACGGGGACAGTGCGACCTCAAAACGCACCCAGGTGGGCAATGCCCTCAGTTTCCCAACCCCTAAGCTCGAACCCCTGCACGCTGGAGATGCCGGAGACTTTCTCCAGGCTGTTATGAAAATTAAATGAGAAAACGCTGACATCATCACACTCAGTAATTAGTAGGTTATTTTCAGCAGCAGCAGCAGCAGCAGCAAAGAGGTAGCCACTGAACTTCCAGGTCTTGAAGCAGATGTGGCTGGTAGACAAGTGAGGTGACAGGTAAGGACAGGAGTGGGTAGCACCGTGTCATGAGGACCTGGGGAGCTGGCAGGGAGGGAAACAGTTCACTCACACCACCGTCTCCAAGGAAAGGACTGAGTACCTTGTCTCACCTAGAAAACAAAATTCTCAAGTCCCTGCACATTACCTGTTCACAATCACTAGGCACGTTCCTCTTCCCACAGTGTATGAGGTCATGAATGGTGCATAGAAAAATCTGAAATCTAACAGCTTAAAAGGAATAACTACAGAAATAGCATAGGTGTAGCTCCTTACCTCATACATAAGTAATGACAGTTACTTCAAATGGCTAAAAAACAAAGAAGTAGAAAATGCTAAATTTCATCAAATCTCTCTCGGGCTCAAAATGTGTTCCAGGAATTTTCTAAAGTTTACTTTGCTGATGATTTTTCTAGGGGAAAAAAATGAACATAGAAGGGGCGCCTGGGTGGCTTAGTCGGTTAAGCGTCCGACTTTCACTTAGGTCATGATCTCGCGGTTCGTGGGTTCGAGCCCCGCGTCGGGCTCTGTGCTGACTGCCGGCTCAAAGCCTGGAGCCTGTTTCAGTCTGTGTCTCCCTCTCTCTCTGACTCACTCCTGCTCACGCTGTCTTTCTCTCTCTCTCCCCTAGAAATTTAAAAAAAAAAAAGTGACATCACTTGAGAATTATCCAAATTATTTAAGAATCAATACATAAGTATGCTCTCTACAAAATGAAATTACAATGAAGTCTGAGGAAAGATCAAGATCTAATTTACCTAACTAGAGGATAACTTCATGTTAAAGTGTAACTAAAGAAATCGACAGTCTAATAAAATGTTTCGCCACCAGCCTCATAAGGTGGGAGAGAGGGACACAGCCAGAGGAGATAATCCCTAAGGATCTGTGGGTGCCCAGGGTCCAGGGCCTCGCACAGTGCCTGGGGCACTGCAAGTACCCAAATGTTTGACGGCCCAGCATTGCTCAAAGAGATGCAAGATAAGGCAGGCCACCTGAAACTGTATGAGTGCCTTCATTCTCAACTATGGCTGCACATCAGAAGCCTCTTTTATAAGAGATTCTCATTCAGTAGATCATATTTAGATTGGGTTCTGGGTTTCTGTTTGGCACATACGTTTTTAAAAAGCTTCATGATTTATGTAAAGTAGGTCCCCTACTTCCTGATCTCTAAGAAAGTTTCTATCTTGTTTATAGATAAAGCAAAATTAAAGGCTAGTTCTGTTTCAATCAATAATGTTTAAAGGAACATGAAGAAGCCTGCCATTTTTCCAATTTAAGTTTAAAAAGTGTGTAGAAGGGTGCTGGATGCAAAGCATGAAATCAGTCTACTCAGAAGCATCCTGACATCAGGCTGGTGTCAGTGGTGCCCAGGATACGAAAACCTGGCAGCCAAGCGAAGGACCGAGAGCAGACACTGCCTTCCACAGTCACTAGGGGCACCAAGTCATACACTTCTTGCTGACTGCTGAAGTTACAGAAGCTTGGGGACAAAAGGGATCTTGGAGATTATGCTGCCACTTACATCTCACAGATGAGGAAACCAGGAATCAGAGAGGATGTTGGCTGCCCTGTGATGCTGGCTCAGTGGCTGTAGAAAGTACCTCTAAGTAGTTTACACTGTGAGGAGCTAAGTCTAAGAGGGTCTCCATAAAATGTTCAGAAATTGTCAGGTATGGATCATCGGCAATGTTGGGACCCAGAGCCAGACACAGTTTAAAACGATGATGATGGGGGCGCCTGGATGGCTTAGTCAGTTAAGCGTCAGACTTTCGCTTAGATCATGATCTCACGATTTGTGGGTTCGAGCCCCGCGTCAGGCTCTGTGCTGACTGCCAGCTCAGAGCCTGGAGCCTGTTTCAGTCTGTGACTCCCTCTCTCTCTGACCCTCCCCTGCTCATGCTGTCTCTCTCCTAGAAATAAAAACAAAACAAAAAACAACAACAACAACAAAAACATTTAAAACTATGATGATGAACCGCCTAGGTGGTTCAGTCGGTTGAGCATCTGACTTTGGCTCAGGTCATGATCTCACGGTTCGTGGGTTCGAGCCCCGCATTGGGCTCTATGCTGATGGCTAGCTAGCTCAAAGCCTGGAGCCTGCTTCAGATTCTGTGTGTCTCTCTCTCTCTCTCTCTGACCCTCCTCTGCTCACGCTGTCTTTCTCTCTCAGAAATAAATAAAATATTTTAAAAAATGATGATGGGATGCCTGGGTGGCTCAGTCAGTTAAGCATCTGACTCAGGCTCAGGTCATGATCTCATGGTTCATGGATTCAAGCCCCAGATCAGGTTCTGTGCTGGCAGCTCAGAGCCTCGAGTCTGTTTCAGATTCTGTGTCTCCCTTTCTCTCTGCCCCTCCCCCGCTCATGCTCTGTCTCTCTGTGTCTCAAAAACAAATAAACCATAAAACGAATTAAAAAAAAAACGATGATGATGACAATGATGATGATGATAGACTGGAACTACAATAAAAACCAACTGATCCTAAGAGATACAGTAATTTTCCAAGACTGAGCTTCTCCAACACACTGGGGCTTGAATCCCACCTGTCTTCACCACTGCCTTGAAATTCACCAGAATCGTTTGTTTCACAGGAGGGTCAAGCAGCATGTAAAAAACAACCTTTCTGAGATTAACACAGCACACTAACCTTAAAACGACTTGTTGTTATTAACATTTTAACACCTGGGCTGGGGGAAAAAAAAAAGGCTCCAGAGAAGAGGAAATTAATTGTGTCAGATTTGCAACATTAAGTATAAAAGGGTTAAATTAGACCAGATGGCTCTATTAGAAGTAAGACTTCTGTCTTCATCTATGGTCCGCTGAAAACCACACTTGCAGTCGCATCTTATGAATGAGGCCAGCAGCCAAACACCACATGGTTTGCCCACAGTTGACCAGTAGGTGGCAGAACAGAACAACCCATCTTCCATAAAGCCCCAGGCGGTAGAGGCTTGGGTAGATTCTCAGGGAAGTGATGCTTGTCTTCAAACACAGGCAAAGACTAGGTTAGGAACAAGCAAAGGAAACTGAAGGTATCTTACAAAATAAAAAGTCAAATATCCATTCGCCTCAATAACCTACAGGCTAAAATTCAGAAGCGTCTTTACTGAAGCTGCCAGCACTGGAGGGGGCTCGAAAATAAGTATGAGAGGCCAGTGTCCAGCCTGTAGGACGGGCAGGCGCCCACAGCGGAGTTTCAAACCTGCCTGGTCATCAGCATGACCTGGAGGCACTTATTAAAAAACAGGCCCCGGGGCCCAGACTCACAGAATCTCTGGAGAAAGAGCCAGGGAATGGCCTGGGGGGCCTGCCAGACAAGTCTGGTGCCCCCTCCCCCACCGGTGTATTATTACCTACCTGGAGGGCACCCATCCACAACCTAATGTGGGGTTATTGTCGTGACCTGCCCACAGGGGAGGAATCACTTCCCAAGCTGGTCAGAAAAGCAACAAAGGGCAGGCGGACTAGACAGGGTAGGGGGCCAAGTGGCAGCTGGGCTAAGCAAGCCTTCCAGTGGGCTGGGGGCTGCCCCGCCCAGCCCTTCCCTGTCCCTGTTTTTCACCTCGAAGCCTCATTTATCCCACCCTCCCTCTCCCGGTTCATCCCTGCCTGCAGCACCATTGAACTTGCTCCCTACTGTGTGTCGTCAATCTCTTTTTCTAGACACTGTGTTCCTTTCCATCGGATTCCCACTACTTCAAATGACAAAATGTTTCCCCCAGTCCTTCTGCTCCTTGGTACAAATTCTGTCTGGAGTCAGAAGTCAGGAGACTCCACTATTCTCAGTGACCCCTCTTCCTCACCCCTGCAACCTGGCTCCTCCCCGAATCCTGTCTGTCTCGAACCACCTCACAAATAGAGAGAATGGTCTAACCACAGGCTGCCTGCCTCTCTCCACAGGGTCCTTGTTCTCTACCATAGTTCAACTCTCACCTTTCACATTGCCCTGGTTGCCCCGTTTTATACCGTAAGGTTGCCCTTTAAGCCTTACCCCCCGCCTTTGTACCCAAATGCCAAGAGAACCTCCCTTTGAACAAAACTGAGAGCAATCAAGATGTCCCTCTGCCTTTCTCCCTTCTGCCCCTAAGGAAAGCTCCAGCAGCACTCCACCCCCACCCCGCCGTGTCTATGCTTCATTCTGGCCTCCAAACCCGGTCACATCAAGCTCAGACCACAGCCTGTTCCTGTCAAACCCTCCTCACTGGCCACCATTGCTAATCAAACCCGAGCTTCCGGGCCTTTGATTTAGGCCCCCACAAGAGTCCAATCTGCCCTTCTAGACTTGTCTCAGCGCCCCTGCCCCTGTAGCATCAGTTCCGACATTCCGAAATGGCTACTGTTTATTTACTCCATCCTGAGAACTTGCATGTCACCAAAAAGCTGGCCACACAGGATTCCTTGACACGCCTTAGGTACCCTGTTATCCTTTCTCCTGTCCACCAACAATGCGCAATTCCTTAAGAAGAACAGTTTTAAGTCTGTGGATATTCAGTAAAAATTTACGTAATATATAATGTAAGTAATAAGGCTTTATCCCTCTCCTCCTCCCTTCCCCCCCCCCCAAAAAAAAAACATGCTGATAGGTGATAGAGAGGCAAAAAGCACAAATATTTGAATCAGGCAAAGCTGGATTCCAATCTTGATTTCAATACATATTTAGTGACAAGTTGGTCTTGAACAAGCCTCTCTGAACCCCATGGTAAAAGACCAAAAAAACAAAAGCGATACGGCCACTTAGGAAAAGAAAACAAAACAAAACAAAACAAGAATAGCAACATATCGCCACCTAGTGGGGGTCTGAGTAAGGCACATAGCACTGTGGTAAATGTTACTGGTCAGACATACCTACTTGAACTTGAGAATTTGCAGGTTATAATCAGAAAAAAAGAATAGGTAAAGGACTACTGATAATAAGTTTTTCAAGAAGGAAACACTGGTAGTAAATAGTACATTGTGGCTTAAGCTGCAGAAAAAAGGTAAAATTACAGAAATTTTCAAATATTTAACTTTGAAAGTTACCACATGAAATATTTTGGGGTTTCTTTTGCACGATTATTCTATGACAGTTAGTGTATCCTCACAGCCATAATAAAACTAATGAGAATGAATCATGAGCCTCAAGAAAATGGCATTACTTGCTCTTCAAACATAATACCAGATAAACCAGATTATCACTTTTAAAGAATACATATATAATTAATAAGCACAGCACCAACATTTCAAGGTACCTATCAATCTAGGTTTCATTGGATGAAAATAATAGAACACATGATTATTTTTATACAATAATCACTGCAGAAACTCTGTAGCAAGAGTTAAAAATTGGAAAGTGTCAGATATGCAGATTGCTTTTGCTCAGGAAAAACATCTGGGATATATTTCAGGAGGTGATCTAAACATTTTCTAAAAACCAAAGTAAGGCACATCAAACGAGGTAGCTAGGAACTATTTTATAGCTTTTGAAAAGAAATCCTGATAGAGCAGACCACTGCCCTGTAAACAGTAAAGAACCTTTCTCCAGTAGTATCCCATATGCATCATTCTATATACCAAATGCCACAGCCACGGAAAATCAGTAGCCCACAGCCTTATAAATCACAGTTGAGTTGCTTCCTCATTTTTGTTATGGACTCCCCTAGTCGAACTGTCATAGCAGTTCACTTCAAATCTTAAAAATAAATGTTCATTTCATGGAGCCTGGATGTATCCCATCTGATGGTCATTAAAACACACACGCCCACTTCCACACAAACCAGAAAAATCAGTTGAATTCAAAGACTCATTAATCTTCAAGCCGGAAGCTATGCTATCAACAAGTAATTCACACCTCCCATTACATGCAGAAGGTAGGGATGTTTGGTAGTGAGGCTAATGTTCCCTGAGGTGGGTAGTGGCACTATCGGGACCAGAGCTCTGGTCTCACCCCATCTGAGCTCTGTCTGCTCTACCACACTTCAGATCTGGCTCTGAAGTGAGTGAGTCCCCCCTGATACGCTTCAAGCACATCAATGAGTCATGTTTCCGTTTCCTCGAACTGTTCCAAGTAGCCTTTGGGAGCACAGAGGTCATTCATTCACAGGAATGCTAACTCACCCGTCCTGGGTACTAACACACTTAGGAATTATGACTTACCATGCCACCTTCGAATCAGTGAAGTGAATGGCTAACTAAATCTAAAAATAAAGAGAGATCCAACTCTTAGCACTTAAAATACTTCCTTTCAACCTACTGTAAAACAACAGCCTATTTAGGAGATGAAAAGTGAGTCATTTCTTTCATCCAGCAGACGGGCTCCCCAGGCACAAACTCATGCACATTATACTTCATGGGGCCTTTTAAATATTTACTTGTTAGCAGATTCTTCCTTTCAGGTCAAAGATTATAGTACTTAGCAACACAAAGAAAGCAGAGGGATATAGTTATGAATTAGTAAACTGCTCTGCCAAGCCTTCCATTTGTTAATTCAGTCCAACTTCAAAGGGGATTTTAAAAAGAGGTTCATCTGTCAGAAATTAACTGTTAAGAAAATTACTGAATCAAAGAGACTTGGCCAGTCTTTCCAAAACCAGTGTTAAGGGAATAGTGCCTCGTTGAAGGTATAGAAGTAAAAAGTCTCTTCCTATGCAAATAGGTTTGTTTTAACTCAAAGAAAGTTTTTAAAAGGTTTTTTTGTTTGTTTTTGTTAACAGCAGGACTCTCCCAGCCTTTGATATGCTAATAATGCTGTAAATTTCCAAGACTGGGGGAATGGGGACATTTCTGTTTATTTGGTCACATTTATTACGGGGGGGGAGGAGATGTTGGGGATAATATATGAAAAACACACTAGACTGTACACTGGTTCAGTACCTTCCAAGAGTGGAGAAATGGCTTTTCTAAAAGCATTATACGTTCTTGGTCTTTAGTAGCAGAGAACACTAGGCTCCCATTCACAACTATTCCAGGATAAATTGAGAGTCTCCGTTTTAAGTCAAATTGGAATTAGGAGAAGGAGCCTAACAGAGCTAAACCCTTCATAGCTTAACTTCTCATTGCCAACCAGACTACCAACTCCCCTGGACTTCCGGAATCACTCCCTGGCTCCAAGCAACTGCCCCTCTACCTGTTCCTGCAGAATGAATCAGGGTGTTTGTGCATTTTCCCTGAACTCTTTGATCTGCATGCTCTAGTCTATTTCAGTGGTTTTTAACCATGGGTCATACATCAGAATCACCTAGGCAGCTTTTAACTCTACAGATATATGGCCCAGTGCCAAATCTACAGAATCCAACCTGATTCTCAAAGAGCAACTGTCAAAGCTGAAAACCACCATTTTGCTTCCTAGGAAGATGAAGTCAATAGACAAGTAATTGATTGTGCGCATACCATAAATTGAGCACATTGACATTAATAAGGGAAGGGCTACCTAGCAACATTTTAATGAGTCCCCAAGTTTACAGATAAATCAATAGCATTCACAGGTGGCCTTTTTCTTTTCTGGGCCTTTTTCACAAGGAAACAGAAATATATTGCTCTGTTGTATTTCTTACAACAAGGAGTGCCTGACACAGCTCTTGCAGGTACAGATGGCTGCAACTGGGTGTCTGTGGTTCACACATGCCTCGGCCCCCGTTCTCCTACATGGCCCACCCAGCACATGACCCTAATTTGGGACTCAACACTTTATTAGCCTCTGAATACCTGAGAAAGTCAAAACTAGGAATGTCCAGTGTGCTAGAGCGAACACTACTATACGCTACACAGCACAGCATATAGGCCTCTAGAGGGGCTCATAAGTAGGTCAATTGCCTATAAGGGAAAGTGATTTCTGAAGAAGTTTTCTTCCCAAAATATATTTACTTAGCCTATCTTATATGGCCACCTTTCTCCTTCTTAGTAACAGCGTGGTGGCATTTCTGGGTCTCTTTCCCCTTTAACACTGCCTTCTTCCCACCCCAAGGAGGGGGAAAAAAGGTCCTAAATCTCTCTCTGAAAACTTAAAATGAGAATATCCAGGATGAAAGGATCTCTTCCTTTTGCAGCTCTTGTGCCAAGCAACTAGAAAGGCGTTTCTTTGGCAAATATCTGAAAGCCTATAGGTATTCAGGGGTCAATTTGATGTAGAAAGAACAGTCAGTGGGGTGCCTGGGTGGCTTAGTCGGTTAAGCGTCCGACTTTCGCTCAGGTCATGATCTCGCGGTTCGTGGGTTCGAGCCCCGCGTCGGGCTCTGTGCTGACTGCCAGCTCAGAGCCTGGAGCCTGTTTCAGTCTGTGACTCCCTCTCTCTCTGACCCTCCCCTGCTCATGCTGTCTCTCTCTCTCCTAGAAATAAATAAAAATTAAAAAAAAAAAAAAAAAAGAACAGTCAGAACTGTCACTGCCTGACCAGTACAGTCAGCCTGGAGAGGTCGCTGCAACTCCAGGGGCTTCTGACTGTAAAATGAAGAGGCTCTAAGGATAGGGTTCCCTGACATGCCAACATTGACTCCACTTTGCACTTCCCAGCAACCAATGCAATGTGTCGACTGTTGATAACCACAACAGGGAGCCTCCAGGGCCATGTGGACACAATTAATCACAATTAATTTCTTCTTTCTTTCTTTCTTTCTTTCTTTCTTTCTTTCTTTCTTTCTTTCCTTCCTTCCTTCCTTCCTTCCTTCCTTCCTTCTCTCTCTCTCTCTCTCTCTTTCTTTCTTCTTAAATTTCTGAGAGATAGAGAGGCAGTGGGAGTAGGGGAGGGTCAGAGAGAGAGGGAGACACAGAATCTGAAGCAGGCTCCAGGCTCTGAGCTAGCTGTCAGCACAGAGCCTGACGTGGGGCCTGAAGCCACGAACCGTGAGATCATGACCTGAGCTGAAGTCGGACGTTCAGCTGACTGAGCCACCCAGGCGCCCCGGGACACAATTTCTTAAATGAAAGCTTTTTCACCGACTGCATGAAAAGCACTTAATAAATCTAAGAACAGACTCAGGAGATGATGTAGACAAGTCAAAAGAGGATTCTGGTGGGCTAAATGGATTGCTCCACTATCATGACACCTACGGAACAGGGTTCCATTTGTTAGGAGGCTTAAGGTTACGAAGGGGTGGTACATTTGGCAAAATAGCCAAGGTTCCTGAAAGAATTGATGGCACCACCAAAGGACATCCCAAGGAGTTGGCTGCAATTAATTGAGCAGAGCTTCTCCTCGGGATTGAGGTCGTGGACCCTTTTCTGTTCACATCCATGTTTCACCTGGATTCAACTATCCGGGGGATAACTATCAGAGCTTCCGTGACCTAACCCTGTAAAATAGCCTCTAGAAAGAGCAGTAGCAAAGCACCCCAACCTTGCAGGGGTTAAGCACAACCAAAAATTGTTAAAAATACACGAGCAACAATAAGAAAGCTTCAAGTCAAAGAAAGCTTCAAGTGCAACAGATTTCCACCCTGGGATCAAAAGGTTAAGACCTCCAAATAGTGAGTAGTATACGAACAGCCTAATCTGCCTTACTTCTAGCGGGTCCCGTGTAAATGGCATTCCTTTTTTGTTATTTGAATATTATCACTGCCTTTCTTGCTTCCTTTTGCAAATGCACATTAGGGAGAACCATGACTGAAGGTCATAATGCATTTAAGTGCAAGAAGCAGGACAAACTAGCTCCACTATGAAACTGTTCAATAAACAGTAAGACATCTGCAAGTTAAAAAGCACTTATTATATAGGATACACCTCTATATGCATGTCCTCTTTCAACTAAAAGTTCAAAAGAAACATTGTTCTCTTATGTAGCATACAGTCTTGTATCAGTTGACAAAGTTACATTTAAATATAAAGGTATATTAGGTTTTCCAACATCTGGAATTAAAATTCCAAAGACATCTTGGGGGCACCTGGGTGGCTCAGTTGGTTCAGCATCTGACTTCAGCTCATTTCATGATCTCACAGTTCAGGGGTTCCAGCCCCATGTAGAGCTCTGTGTTGACAGCTCAGAGCCTGGATCTGAGCTGTATCTTCCTGTCTCTCTCTCTGCTCCTCCCCTGGCTCTCTGTCTCTCAAAAATAAATTTTTTTAAAAAGTGTAATTTCCAAGGACATCTTGGGTAAAAAATACGATAATGAAGAGATAGCCAAGGGATAATCGACATCATCTTCTTAAAATGTGAAAATCTAATGTAAACTTAAGATCCCCTGGTTCCTAGCTTAAAATAGTATTTATTTTATTGAGCTAGTAAACTGTTGAGCAAGTACATAAAATCCTCTAACAAGACTTTAATCTCTTAAATGTCCTGCCTCAAATGGAAACAAAAGTACACACAGAATTAAGAGGTATTTATTGAGGACCACTAAGGAGTCAGTGGATTGGGACTTGAGAAGGACACAGGATGAGTAAGAAGTGGTGGGGTCCTTGCAAAACAAGGCAGGGTTCCTTGTCAGGAAGGCAGGGGAATGTGAGTTGGCAGGCATAACTACAATAAAGGAAAGGTAAGCTTTTAACTTGTCAATGGATGGTTTTATTTCACATGTGCCCTTTTACAGATACCAGAGACGATACAACATGCATGAATGCTACACTTCCATTTGACTTACCCAGTGAAGAACAACATTAGTCCATTAATTTCTTCCCTTCCATCTTCTACTGATATTCATCGCAGGGGGAGGGGGAGGCCCTTTTTCATGATACACTTCCTATTCAATTATCCTGCATTAACCATTGACTTTCTCATCTCCTAATTCAGTTTCAGACTCATGCCTTTCTTGCTTTCTGACAAGTGTGCCTAGGTTGGTTAACTCTTCTCTTAGTGGTCACCTTTCTTGTACCACTGACCTTTATTGAAAGTGCTCTATAGGGCACCTGAGTGGCTCAGTTGGTTAAACGTTCGACTTTGGCTCAGGTCATGATCTCACGGTCTGTAGGTTCGAGCCCCACATCGGGCTCTGCACTGACTGCTCAGAGCCCGGAACTACTTCAGATTCTGTGTCTCCCTCTCCCTTTGCCCCTCCCCTGCTTGTGCTCTGTGTCTCAAAAATTAAAAAAAAATTTTTTTTAAGTGTTCTGTAGCTTTCCATTACCTGATTCTTTTCCTGACCACCACCCAAATGAGTCTCTAGTTTCCACCTCTATTATTTCATTTACACATTAACCCTGGGGCCAATTTCTTTCTAAACAAAACAGGACCTCTGTGCCTCTTACTGACATTTACAATTTTTTTCAACTTAAATTCAATAATGTGGGATGTTTGCCAAATCCCATCTTATAAATTCCAGAAGGTGGCCTAAATTCCTTTTCTGCATTTTCTTGTATTAAGCTGATTCCTTGAAGTCATTTTGTAGGGTAGTGGGTGGATATGAGGGGTGGGTTGACTCTGGATTCAGACAGACTGGCTGCTTTACTGGCTTGACACTGTACAAGTTGCAAGGATTTGCAGTATGGCAGAAAGATCTTACCTGCTGAACTTCTCCTGTCTACAGTCTCGCGGGTCTGTGGAAGCGTTACATTAGATCATGTTTGTAGAGCACTTAGCCAGACACCCTGCCTGCCTCAGTGAATAATGGCTACTTTCAGTAGCATTATCTCGGAAGGAATATGGATTCCCCTCTTCATGTGGGAACATTCCTTCTATCCTGTCTTCCTCTTGAGCAATCATTCTCTTCCCTTCTTACAATCTTGGAGTAACAATCTATGTTGCTTCACAGCTTTTTTGTTTTTGTTTTGTTTTGTTTTTTTGGATGCACGGTTCTTGCCTCAACACACAGGCGCTCAGCTTCATGACTTTTGTTCTCATTATTCTGTTGTTTGGTGAGTCTGTTGAAATCTAATTGCTACATCAGATGACTGTTTCTCCACCTTAGTCTTCTTTCCTGATCCTCCTCTTCTGATTGTCCCTCAAATGGTGATGTTCATCACTGGCCCTTTCTGGGATTCTCTCTTCTACTTCCTGGTGATACCTTCTGGTCAACATGGCTTGAAACACCATCACATGTTAAATTGGCTGCCGTATCTCCAGTGCCCACACTCCGGTTACCACACCCAGCTTACCACCTCCATCTGCCCACCCTGCAGGCCCTCAAACTTGCAACTCGCAGATCAAAACTCAGAGTCCTTCCTCAAACACAGTCATTCTGCCCTCTGGCCGGCTAATACCACAGCCATCAGCCTTGCTGCCCAAGATAGAAAGTTCAAAATCAACACGGGCTCCTCACTTTCCTTCTATCTTCTTATTTTTCTTTTTAAGTATTTATTCATCTTGAGAGAGACAGAGATCACAAGTGGAGTAGGGGCAGAGAGAAAGGGAGACAGGGGATCCAAAGCGGGCTCCACACAGCCTTCAGAGAGCCCAACGCGGGGCTCAAAGCCGTGAACCACAGGGTCACCACCTGAGCTGAAGTCAGACGCTTAACCGACTAAACCCAGACACCCCTTCTCTTTATCTCTTTAATTCACATCTTTAATTGAGGCCTAATTAAATGAAAGGGTTTATACTGTGCTTTAGTCAGCTGAGGCTGCTATGACAAAAATAACCACTGACTGAGCGGCTCGAGGAGGCAGGTCCTTCACCAGTGTCTGGTGAAGGCCGGCTTCCTGGTTTGCTTATGGTAGTCTTGCAGCTGAATCTTTACGTGGCAGAGAACAGCGAGTGAGCTCTTCCTAGAAGGACACTAATCTCATTTGTGAGAGCTCCACCCTCATAGCTTCATTGGCTCCCAAAGGCCCCATCTCCTAAAACCATCACACTGGGGTCTGGGAGTTCAACATATGAATTTGGGGGAAACACACATATTTAGTCCATAAAATACAGTAATAGGGACTCTGGAAAGGACCAATATTTATTGGCTTCTTTCTAACCTTCCCTCCATCACCTCATGGTTCGATTACAGCAGGCTTCTAGTGGTCCCTCCTGCTTCCTTTTTTCTAGGCCATCTAACCAGTGATGGCCTCACAAAACCTGCAAGGTAATCCCTAGCTCCTTAAAGTAGCATATCACAAGGCCGGTCTGTTTGGGTTCTCCTATTACTTAGCATCCCTTAGCTAAAAATAATAGGAATTACCTTAAACAAATTTAACCAAGGGGAATATACTGGAAGGCCACAATGGTAGCTCCAGAAACCAACATTAGGAATACAACTGAGTGCCAGAAAAAAATTGGAAACGACAAGTCAGGAATCCATGAAGTTATTTCTGTCCACATCTTGTTTGTGCCTCTTTACAAATCAACTCCCTGTGCTCCCCAATGCACATGGTAAGATGTGGGCTTAGAACATCTCTGATGGTTGAATTGTGACTCCCCCACTTCACCAAACAAGATATACTGGAATCCTAAACTTCAGTACTTCAGAATGCAACCTTATTTGAAGATATGGTCTTAAAAGAGGTAGTCAAGTTACAATGAGATCACTATGGTGGGCTCTAATTCAATGCCTTATTGGTATCTGTATTGTCCCTCTAAAAAGGGGAAATGTGTACGTAGAGATAGACGCAAATAGAAGAAAGGCAATGTGAAGATGGCTGTCTATAAGCCAAGGAGAGAGGCCTGGAATGGATCCTTCCCTCAGTCCTCAGAAAGAACCATACCTTCTTTCAGTCCTAGCCCCCAAGTCTACTACACAAAGGAATCAAATTTCTCTCTCTTCCTCTCTCCTCCCCTCCTTTCCCTCTCCCTCTCTCTCTGTTACAGTACCAGCTCCCAAGAGGAGAAACTGACTGGCCAGCTTGGGGCTGGTGCTCAACCTAGTCCAACGTACTGAATTTGGGGATCAGACCCCCTGAACAACCCTGGCTCTGGAAATCAGGAGTGGGGATGAGGCATGTGGAGGAACACACCTTCATGAGGTGTAACATCTGAAATGCAACACAATTAACATCGTCTGAGGACAATATTATAACAAATCACTGCTATTATGTTAGAGCAAACTGTGTCTACTCCACCAGTTTGAATGCTGGTACACACTAGCCAAATATAGCAAAGCTTTTGATAAGTTACAGAGTCACACTCAGCTCCCAATGATCAAATCTGCTCTGATGACCAAAACTAGGTGTTTTTAAGGATTTGAAATTCTGTAGTCAATAATATTGAATAGTTAAGGGTTTCAAAAAAATCCCAGGGGCACCAGGGTGGCTCAGTCGGTTGAGCATCTGACTTTGCCTCAGGTCATGATCTCACAGTTCGTGGGTTCGAGCCCCACGTAGGGCTCTGTGCTGACAGCTAGCTCAGAGCCTGGAGCCTGTCTTCGGATTCTGTGTCGCCCTCTCTCTCTGACCCTCCCCTGCTCATGCTGTCTCTATCTCTTTCTCAAAAATAAATTAAAAATGTTAAAAAAAAATTTTTTTAAATCCCAATTAACAATCCTTTCACAATAGTTTTTAAATATTATCTTCAGCTTGGGGCACCTCGGTGGCTCATTCTGTTAAGTGTCCAACTTTCGCTCAGGTCATGACCTTGTGATTCATGGGTTCAATCCCCATATCAGGCTCTGTGCTGACAGCTCAGAGTCCGGAGCCTGCTTCAGAGTCTGTGTCTCCCCCTCTCTCTGCTCTTCCCCTCCTCATGCTCTGTCTGTCTCTCTCTAAGATAAAAATAAACATTAAAAAAATGTTAAATATTATCTCTAGCTTAACTATGGAGACAATGAGGTCAGGCCATTGACATTTTTCAGGAGCAAAAGCACTATCAAAGGTAGAGAGACCCACTTCCCTCATAAATTACTGCAAAAATCATCAAAATACTCTCCACCACTACAAACTACAATCTTCCTTCTCCGCCATCCACACACACAACTATATCCAATGAGAGCAGGAGAAATCAGCAGAATGTATGAAAGTGTGACTTCATCTAAAAAGAAGGAAAATCATCAAAAGCAGCAAAGACACAGAACAGCAAAGAAAAAGAACAGAGGAACAGCAGTTCTCCGTGGAAAGAGTATCTCTCCTTCGTGAGCATCTGAGAAATGTGTGCAACATTTCAGCTTGTCACATCAGGGGCATTTTGTAGGCAGACAGCAGGGACACTGAACATCCTGAATCATGGGAGACACTATACAGTCTTGCATCTTGCATCTTTCACAGATTTCAAAAGTTCTAGGCTTATGTCATAAGACAAAAAGCTTTTTTCACATTATCGGAGCTCAGAAACTCATTTCTACTTTATATAAAAATAAAGTCTCTGTGCTGGACTTTAATGGATGCTAAGTTTTCCAGAAACACCGATACCACTGACATTGAAAGAATCATTTTAGTTCATTTGGAATTTTCTCGACAACTGTTCACCATTTCGGAAAGCTGCACTGGTGACCACACCAGGGCTCAGTGTTTGAGTCGCTGGCTTTCCTATCATGACATTCCACATCAGGTAAGCACCTGCTTGACTCGCGACACTTTCTAGTTTTGTCAGAGCAACAAATATGAAAAGCTACGGAGGGGCCTTTCATTGCCCCTTGTGTTACTGTTAGAGCATCGTATTGACTTCTAAGTTTTTTGTGTACAGATGGGTTATGAGGTCTAAGAAATTCCATTTCTAGGTAGGAAAAGGATATCACAAAACAGTAGTTACAAGATAGAACCACTATCTAAAGGATATTCTATGCTTTTGTGTAGCTGCCTGCCCACCTCAACTCTTCCAAACCCTTCTGACGATCCACCTCTAACAGAACCAGCGCAGGGTGGAGCTTGTCACAACCCTTCTAGATGTCATTTGTCTATTTTCTAAGTGCTATGAAAATACAAAATACCTTGGCCTGGGTCTTTTCCCCACCACACTCACAGATTCAGATTTGTGCAAACCAATGAAAATGAGGTAGCTCTTCCTTGTGATGAGAAGGAAGAAACTGTAGGATTCTACCCAATGTTCAGTCCTGACTCCGTTCCTTCTAGGATGGCAGCATTCTCACACCCTAAGCACTATACTGAAGATGAAATTACAGTAAATGGCCTTCTGCACATTTCTTTTTAATTCAGGTCGCTCTCATGTTTTCAGTCATTAGATTGCACAAGATGTGAAAGTCAGAGTTCAGAGTTCAGAGCGCAGCTTTCCGGCAGATGAGTGTCAGCAAACCACCTACTCTCTGGTGTTCAAGCTCATCCAGCTGTGAAATGAGGATCAGATTTGTTTGTTACCTCTCCACACAGGGACATGTGATAACCTAATCAAACATTCCGTGCTACCTAGCTGTTCTGAATTTTTTTTTTTTTAATATTTTTATTTATTTCTAGGAGAGAGAGAGACAGTGTGAGCAGGGGAGGGTCAGAGAGAGAGGGAGATACAGACTGAAACAGGCTCCAGGCTCTGAGCTGGCAGTCAGCACAGAGCCCGACGCGGGGCTAGAACCCACGAACCGCGAGATCATGACCCAAGCGAAAGTCGGATGCTTAACCGACTAAGCCACCCAGGCGCCCCCTAGCTGTTCTGAGTTCTATTATATACTTTTTTATCAACACGAATTCGACGCCATAGGATGTTTTATGGGAACCTGCACATTGTGAAAATGATTTGGAACTCTTGAGTCTTTTTTCTTCCTTGTATGTATAATAACTGCAGAAATAATGGTGCCAACAAAATTAGAATCGGCTTATCTACCCCAGCGTGTAACCCAGATACTCTAGAAACCTCCAGTGCTTGAGATACCTTGTGGTTATCAAATGACAGATGTTCAGTTGGGTCCAATCTGATCTCAAGGCCAGGTCTCAGGTTGAGTGAGGTTTGCACCTGTAGAAAGGCTAGAAAATAATTTTCCAATGTCATCTGCATGTCTTTTCTGTTTATCGGTGCTGAAAATGATTCAGAAAATAATACTCTGGATGCCCAGATGAAGAATGTAGTAAATTTAAAATGAAGCAATAATGGAGGTGTTTTGATGTTCTCTCACTGCCTTCTTTAAAACTTGATTTAGCAATGCCTGCTGCAAAAATGAAGTGTTTACCAGCACTATCCAGGGGCATTAAACTCTAGGTTGCTCAGTGACACAAACCTTAAGAACTTTCTTTCTAAATAGTTTAAAACTTTTACTTTTTAATCAAAAGAGAACATGGTTAAGCTAAATCAATTGCAATCCATGCTTTCTCAGGTTCAGGTCATTTCTTTCCTATTCAATTACAGTACATTTAAATGGAAAAATAATTTTGATACTTTTAATAACCTTAATGTTTCTAGTAAACAGAGAATGCAGACACTTAGATCTTAATCCTCATTAGAATTTACACGTTTGGCAATTATGGGGATCCAAAACTTTAATTTGTGAGAGGGGAAAATGAGGTGTTATAGTAATCCCAACCTCTGATATTTCAAAATGTCCTTTGGAAAATGCATCCCACAAAGACAGCCACTTCAGTCAGTAACATGAAACATCCACATGTATCATTGTGTATCAAAATGCAGTATCTATTTGGAAAGGACTGTCATTCCAGTATTCATCTGCCTTTTAAGAGATTAAATGTATAAGACAGAATTTGGATTTACTGGAAAGGAAGGACTATAAAATCTAGTGGATCATGCTAAGTGAAATAAGTCAGAGAAAGACAAATACCATATGAGATCACTCCTACATGGAATTTAAGAAATAAAACAGATGAACATAGGGGAAAGAAGAAAAACCAAGAGAGAGGTGGGGAGGCAAATTATAACCCACTCTTAAATCTAGAGAACTGAGGGTTGCTGAGGGAGGGGGGCAGGGGATGGGCTATATGGGTGATGGGTGTTAGGGAGGGCACTTGTATGATGGGTATTAAGGAGGGCACTTGTTATGATGAGCACAGATAAATGTGCTCATAAGTAAGTGATGAATCACCAAATTCTACTTCTGAAACCAATAGGACACTATATGTTAAGTAACTAGAATTTAAATAAAAATTTGAAACAAAAAATTTTAAAAATTTAAAAATAAAGTAAAAGTCACCAAGATTTTTGGGGACCTCTTGTTTATGCTCCTCGGGCTGATTTTTAACTCTTTCATTCTAACAAAGCAACCATATCCACTGTTATTTTTACAATCCATTCAAGTTATGTTCTTTAGTTTTATGGATACCCAATATCAAACTAAATGAGCACCTAAGTTATTAAGGAAATATAAATTATTCTCTGTAATCTTTTGGAAAACTCTTTAACCTTTTGTGATGCATTCAATTCCACCTCTGGGGGGAGGAGGCAAGATGGTGGAGAAGTAGCGAGTTCCATATATTTCATTCGCCTCCATCTCTAAAGTGGAGAAGGCCTGAAGCCATAGGAACCCTTACAGAATCCAGGAGTTTGAGAGGAAAAGGAGACACAGTCCGCTGAGAAAACAACCTTATAGCGTGAGTGCAAACTGGGGAAGATAAAAACGGGCCGGGACCGCAGTTCCATCTCTGGACATGTGCTGCTATTACAGCTCAATTGCACCTGCCATGCAGAAAACACATGTTTTTCTTAAATTAGGCAACAGCACCACAAAAACTCAGGAATTCCCTTATTTTAAAAATAAAAACTGAGGCTGATATTAATGTGCCTGAGGCTTTAATTTTTTCATAAGATCTATCAGATTACAAATGCCTAAATCACAACAAGCGTATCATTACATCTTAGGACTACAATGAGACAGTGCCATGCTTATACTGAAAAATAATAACTAAAAAATAGGCTGAATTTTTTTTTAAGATGTGGAGATGAAGCATCAGATTTCTTTTCTAAAACTTCTTATTTTGAAATCCTTATCAATGTACAAGGCAGGAAGAAATGTACAGGAAAGTCCCATGTACCCTCTCCCAATATTAACATCTTACATAACTACACCACAGTATCAGAACCAGGAAATGGACAATGGTACAATGCATACCTCTTATCCAGATTTTACTTGTTATATGTGGACTCATTTTGGGTGTGTGCACATGTGTAATTTATGCAATTCTACGTGTCACTTTGCAGACCCACCACCATACTTTTATATGTATCATCACCGTAAGGCTCCCCCATATTACCCCTTTTATAACCACACCCACCCCATCACTAATCCCTGGAGATGGAAGTTCTCCATCTCTACCATGTTACTTCATAAATATTATATAAACGGAATCCTGTGGCATGTTGACTTTTGAGATTAGGTGGCTTTTTTTCACTCAACATAATTTTCTTAAGGTTCACCTATGTTTTGTTTTGTGTATCAGTCATTCATACCTTTCTATTACTGAGTATTATTCCATGGTATGGATGTACCCCTGTTTGTTCAAATTACCGAAGAACATTTAGGTACTTTCTGGTTTTTGGTTATTATAAATAAAGCTGCTATTGACATCATGTACAAGTTTTCATCTCTCTGAGATATATGCCTAAGAGTGCAAGCTCTTTTTATTTTTTTAAGTTTATTTATTTGAAGAGAGAAAGGAAGAGGGGGAGAGGGAGAGAGAGAATCTCACGTAGGCTCCCCACTGTCAGCATGGAGCCCAACATGGGGCTTGAACCCACAAACTGTGACATCATGACTGGAGCTGAAATCAAGAGTCAGATGCTTGACTGACTAAGCCACTGAGGCAAACTGAGTCTATTTTTATTTTTAAGTGGAAATGACAAACTATTTTCCAGAGTGGTTGGACCAGTAATGCAGAAATGATGCAGTTTTTCAGCATCTTCACTAGCATTTGGTGTTATTTTTTATTTTAGCCATTTGAGTGATATGTGGTAACATCTCTGTTTTAGTTTTATGGTTTTAATTTGCATTTCTCTAATGGCTAATGATGTTAGATGTCTTTTCATATGCTATTTGCCATCTGTATACTCTCGAGTGCAATGTCTGGTGCATATTTTTTGTCTAATGCAGGTCCTGAAGATGTTCTGTGTGTTTTTTTTCTTTCCTAGAAGTTGTACAGTTTTATGTTTTACATTAAATCCATGATCCATTTTGAGTTAATTTTTGTATAAGGTATAAGGCTTAGGTCAAGGTTCATTTTTTTGCCAATGAGTGTCCAATTGCTCCAGCATCATTTATTTAAAAGGCAATCCTCCTGGCCTGAATGGTTTTTCTCCTTGTCAAAAACTGAGAATATTTGTTTGGATCTATTTCTGAGTCCTCTATTCTGCTCTACTCATCTATTTATTGTCTAGTCATCTCCAATACAACAAAGCCTTGATTACTCAGCCTATATAGCAGGACTTAACATCAGAAAGCACAATTTCTCCCATTTTATCTTTCTTTTTCAAAGTTATTTTGGTTATTCTATGACCATTCCTTTTCCAGAGGAATTTTAGAGTAAGTTTGTCTATTTCTGCAGAAAATACTGCTGAGACTTTGATAAGAATTACATTAAATCTAGATAAATTCGGAGGAGAACCAACATCTTTATAATATGATGAGCCTTCTAATCCATGAACATGGTATGTCTCTAGGTATTTAAGCTGTCTTTGATTTCTTTCATTAGCACTTTATAATTTTCAGCTACAGATCATGTATATGTTTATTTAATTTCTTCGGAGTAAATATGGGTATTGAATTTTTAATTTCAGTTTACACAAAAATGCAAATGTTTTTCATATTAATAGAATTATTTTAAATGTTTATCCAATCTAATTTCAGAGTTTCCCCCAACAATTTGGGACATTTATTATTTTCCATGGATAATGCAGCTAAGGGAATCTACTTGGAATGAATATGCATGTCTTTTCTTCTTTTTACCATCAGTATACACAAATGTTTAGAATCACATCCTTGTGATCATATGCATTAAGAACTCATACACTCAAGACACTGTTGTGCTGTGAGAAATTAAAACAATTCCTTCCTAGACAGTTCAAAAATCTATAAAGAACATCACCATGGTCAAGCATGCGCAGCACCCACAGGGAGAAAGCACTCCCAACACAGAAATTGCCAACACGAACAAAAATTAATTCAGCTCATGTTATTTGCTAGCCTCGGCTTCCTTTTATGGAAAGGGAGAAGATGCCTTCAGCTCCCAAAATGAACCAAAATTTAAATGAGTTTCAAGTTTTCAAATGGAATAGTTTGCTGAAAGAATAATAATATTTTATGCACCTCTAGAGGGAGCCACTTGAGGATTTTGAGCATTTTGAAAACAAAACACCATTCAAGTGCTCTAGCCACCATGATTCTGTGATCAGTGTAATAAACACTATGAAGTTGGGTGGGACCTGCACAGTAGAAATGGTGCTTATGTGAGAAGGACTTTTATAAAAGATTTACTAGACACCTACTGTGTGCCAGACTCCACACCAGATGCTGTCACACAAAAGTAACTGAGTTTGGCCCTTGCCTTCAAGCGGCCCACAGTCTAAGGACAGGAGGCTGACTTTAAAAAGTTACCATTATAAATGCTTACTATCCCCAAACCCCTTATTTTAGTCCAAAATCTTCCTCTCTCAACTTTGACTCTCTTTTATAAGAACAGCTCACCCCTTTCAAATGAAAACACATCACACACATTAAATGCTACCAAGGGCACAGCCACAGGTGCAGGGCAGTGCAGTTCAATGTAAATTCCAGATCAATTTTAATTTTTCCTTTGAGAGAAAAATCACACACCTGTACCAACCACATACAGAAGAGAGAACATGTAGAATACACTGTGAATCTTAAGCTTTGCTTGGAATTAATAGACCACACAGCATCTGAACAGCAGAGCTGTGTAGGCGAGCTGGCCATGTGAAATGGAGGGGCCAATAAAAATATGGTCAGTGCCAATGCGGCCTCCAGTTCTTTTCAAAATCTACGCAAGGGAAGTAATCATCTAGGGCAACAGTCCTCAGCCTTTGAAAATCTGATGAACACTAAGGATACTTTCTGCAGGAAGCATGTATACACACAAATGTTACCCCTGAAATCCATGGGCCTCAAGTTAAAAATCCCAGCTCCCCTGCACAGAAACAAAGGAAGTGAGGGGAGGCTCTTACTGGCTAACTCCTTGAAGAAGGGCACAACTTCATTATTCTCCACGTAGGATAACGCATGACCCAAGCAAACAATGTGATAAATACTTGGTGAATGAATGATGAGTATGTTCATCATTATTTGTGCTATAATTTAGTTGTAGCAAATTATTTCAAACCTAAAGAAAATCTCAGTTTTCCTTAACATTAACTTCAGTGGCACGTTCTGTTTTTTAACTTTTTTTTTCTGAAATAATCATAGACTTACAAGAAACTGCAGAACTAGTGCAGAGAGTGGTATACCAATCACACAGCCTCCCAAGGTCAGGACATGTTATAACCGTAGTGTATTACTGAAGCAGGAAACTGATCGGCATAGCCCAGTTACCAAGACAACAGAGCTAACTTGGATTTCACTATGTTCTGCGTACTCTCATCTAATTATCTTTTTATGTAAACAAACAAAACTGCAAATGCTCATTCTCACCTCAAAAGAGTTGGTTAGAGGGGCACCTGGCTGGCTCAGTCAGTTAAGTGTCTGACTTCAGCTCATGTCATGATCTCACGGTTTGTGGGTTCGAGCCCCTAGTTGGGCTCTGTGCTGACAGCCAGCTCAGAGCCTGGAGCCTGTTTCAGATTCTGTGTCTCCCTCTCTCTCGGACCCTCCCCTGCTCATGCTGTCTCTCTCTCTCTCTCTCAGAGATAAATAAAACATTTAAAATTTAAAAAAAAAAAGAGTTGGCTAGAATTAAAACACTGAGGCACTGGAAAATAGAACAGACTTTTATCAGCTCTAAGTATGTGGCACAGAACTGCTGAGCAAGAAAAAAAGACGATCTTGGTTTTCTTGGCATTGTTCACCCGCCACGTATTATTTGATTTGAAGGGTATTCCTAAGATGTTAGGCATAACCAAAAAGGCAAGATTTCCATCGGTGTGAGGCATCATATAACCTGATTCACATCTCTATACTGTTAGGGGTCTGTCCACACAGCAGTCTCTCTGCTGGAGGGAAGCTGCTTGCAGTGTTGGAGAAAGGGGGCTGGAACGATTCTGTGGCCACCAAGCGGAGCGAAAGTGTAGTAACATGGCTCAAGTCACAAGTTGGAGTCTTAACATACCTTTCAATTTCCTAAATGCATATTACAGAACATCTCATTCACTTCTCTGAACTTCAACTATAACTCAAAGAGAACGTTCTGCTTTTTCAACAGAGGTTTTGTGAGCTCACAATCAATAACACAAGGTGAAGGGACTTCACAAAGTAGTGAAGAGCTTCCTGAACGCAAGTACTTCCTGCTCCGGTCTCTTACGAAGTGGAGCCTGAGTGCTCCCTGACCAGCTCCGGCCCAGAGGGTCAACACTCCACAATTTTCATCTCCTTCCCCTCTGACAACCAAAATACTTCATTCACCACAGGAGACGATGGTATCCATTGTCTCATTCCATCTGTTACAGACTAGGAGTAATTAATTTATCAACAAAATTCCAAAATGACAAAATGATACTACGCCCCCACCGTGTCCATCATGATGGATGTTTTCAATATCTGTTCACTGAACAAGCCCTTAGAATCATCTACTTATTCCGCATATTGACCATGTCACCCCAGAACAATTCTGTAGGCTGCGACCAAATCCTAGCCACCTAGCATCATATCCCCGGTGTCTATATTCCCCACACATATGATGCGGTGTATTGTCCCTGTGTCCTATGATTCACAGTGCCCTGCACACCTTCATGTGGCTTACCTGTGCTACTTCCTTAATCAGCTAAGACAGGATCTCTTCCAAGGGGAGGTACCCAAGAGGTGGATAAAATGCTCTCGGGGCGCCTGGGTGGCTTAGTCGGTTGGGTGTCCGACTTTCGCTTAGGTCATGATCTCGCGGTTCGTGGGTTCGAGCCCCACGTCAGGCTCTGTGCTGACTGCTGGCTCAGAGCCTGGAGCCTGTTTCAATCTGTGACTCCCTCTCTCTCTGACCCTCCCCTGCTCATGCTGTCTCTATCTCTCTCTCTCTCCTAGAAATAAATAAAACATTAAAAAAAATTAAAAAAAAAAATGCTCTCCAGTGCTACCATAAACCCTGTACGTCTGCCTGCCATGCTCTCTAGGGTTGAGGAATTATTTCCTTATCTCCCTCTTCCATCTCATTAAGAACACTACCTTATTAAACTTGGTAGCTTTAATTATCACCATGCCTAACACTCAGTAAGTGCCCAAGCAAGAATAGATTCATCCATTCACTGAACGCACACCACAGTGTCAACATTGTGGACAGAGATGAATCAACCATAGTCTCCTTATCAGATTCTGATGTCACTGCAATGAACATTACTTTGCAACATACTGACATCTAGTACAACCAGCCAAAAGAAAAAGAAAATCTCTGAAAGAAAAAGACCATCACTGAAACAGATCACAAGGCAAAAACACCTCATCTGCTCCATAAACAAAAGAGCGGAGAGTCTTATACCAAGGATTTTCAACTTACATATTACACATTAAAATTGGGCACATTTTTTGTGGTTGAGTTGGAAGTGAGATGGAATGTAATCAGGATTAAAATTTTGATGCTCCGATTCTTTCCTCAGTGTACAAAAGCTCAGGGAACTCAAGAAAAACAATTTGCTTTGCACAGAACAAAAGCAAACACAAAAGTGATGACGGATGGATGCCTCGCAAACGTGAGGACTGTCCGGAGTCCTGGTCACAGAGTGGGGTTTCTTGTCTGTCTCCTTCCCCACATGGCTTTCAAGCTAACTCCTGAGATCTGTTTCCGAAAGGCAACTACTGAAAGGGAACACACCTGGGAGACCAAATGGATGCTGCTATGTACTCTCTTTAAACTCATACCTACTATGAAATAAAATGCAATCCCACGATCTAAGCCCCAACAGTAGGTGATGGCTAGGGGAAGGCAGTATGCCTCCTTGGGCCCTGGGAGGTGTGACTCTCTCTGAGGTCCTCTGGGGAGACATGGTGGTGTCACTGGAGCCTCCTAAGAGGAGAGCGCCTGTCTCCTCCTCCTCCCCCTCCCCCTCCCCCCAACCCCCTCCCCTAACGCTTCATTCAACCTGCCAGCCACCCTCACTGTCCAGCCACAGGGCAAGGCTGCAGCTGCTGGGCAGGGAAATCTGTTCCACGACACTGAGCCCCAACAAAAGAATCCCGGGCCAAGATACTGCTTTGTCTAAGCACATATTTTAGCTCACAAGGGCAGAAATCATACTAAATGAAGGCTTTCGTTTGTTTGAAAAGCGCTAACATGTCTGTCGGTCAGAGAATCATGAAAGCTACTTTGAATGACATGTTTTTCATACCAAGCAATTTCTGAGATAAAGGAAGCCAGTTTTCAACAACAAAACAGTCTCAAGGTTTCTAAATCTCAGCACCAATGATCCAAACACAAAAGCTATAATTCATATATGCAACAGAATGTTAACAGTTAATCCTAAAAAAAAAAAAAAAAAAAAGAATCTCATTTTCACGTTCCACCTGTGCACATCAGCTTAAACCAGTAAAAGGATACAGGTGAAAATTTTATATGAGTTTCAGTGGACTATATATCCAAGAATTCCTGCTTTCTCTATAAAACAGGCATTGTTACAATGTAATAGGTTTGAGGCATAAACCTATTCTGAAGCCTATCAGGTTTGATAAAAACTTGTTGTCCATACTGAAACTTTTATTTCTACTAACTTTCCATTTAAATTTAACTTTCTATTAAAAAAAAAAATTCCCTGATCTATTACTCTGGACTACAAACTGCAGTTACTAGTTGAAACAGGGATGATTTGGCAAAAAATAAAGAAGAGGGGTCTCCTTCAACTACCACTATAAACAAAACTCTACAATGTATAAGATAAATAACTGTATTTGTTATATCACAATACAAAAAAATGTATAAGATTGAGACTATCCCTCTCCTCTGAGGAATCAGGAAGAAATTCTAAACACAGGAAAAAGATTCACATGATAGGAATATTTTGTTCATCCCCACTGTATTACGCATCTACTCTGTGAGCGACTCCAGGTATATTAAAAAAAAAATGATTTTCACCATAACATGAGCTCATGGAACTATACATGAATTATATACATATATGCATTTTTCTGTAGGAAGAGCAAAGCTTATCCAAAGTGTGCACGATCCCCAAAAGATGAACAACTGCTGATATAGATGAAACATGCTGGAGAGTTTTCCCCAGAAATATGTAACTTTCTTTCAGTTTATTTGTTTGAAAGAGAGAATGTGCGCACAGGTGCACGTGCACATAAACAGCGGAGAAGCAGAGATAGAGGGAGAGAGAGAATCCCATGCAGGCTCCAGGCTGTCAATGCAGAGTCTGACGTGGGGCTCGATCCCACGAACACTGAGATAGACAGATAATGATCTGAGCCAAAATCAAGAGCTGGATGCTCAACTGGCTGAGCCCCAGAAATATGTAACTTTCATATAAAGTGACCAAGAAAGGTGGATAAGCAAGTCGATTTTTCAAAGGCTTCAAAGGGTGCAGGGGTGCATAGGCCAAAGCTAATAGAAATGGTACACAGAGTGGTAGGAGGCTGAGCTGGGGACGAAAACCACAGCAAGAGCATCGGTGCGGGAAGAACACAGGACACAGCAAAGGCAGGTTGGAAATAGATCACCAAGGGTCCAAGAATCAGACAGCCCACACTCAAGCCTCACTGCTGCCATACACGGTGTTTGTTTGACTGAGTTTCTTCACTTCCCCCCATAAGATGGTGATATCGGTATGACCTCCCCTAGATGTCAGTATAAAGATTAGATGAAATAATGTATGCGGAGTGCTCCGCTCGGCACCTGGCACAGAGCAGTGCTCCACAATCATCGCTGCTATGACTACTACCGTAGTGTGGTAGCACCACCGCCCGCCGTCCCAGGAATGTCCGTTTTACGGGACAGAAGTGCTCAGCTGCACCATGTACCTTGGGCTCCTCTCGCACCACCCGCGCGCTCCTCCCTCCTACCTGACCTGAGGATGTACCAGGACACTCTTGGCTTCCTCCCCACCCCCCACCCCCAGCAGCTCCAACTCGGATAAGGAGAGAGGCTGGCTGTTCGCGCCCAGAGGATTTTACCAACACATCCTGCCAAAGTACCAAACAAATCTTTGAACCAGCTAAGATTTGAGAGAAAAGAAAAGTTAGGTCTGGGGGCTCTGTGAGGCATCCGGTAGCAAATCCTAGAAACCCACCTTAGAAGATGTAAAAGTGAAGCGTCCAAAGACAGTTGCAAAGACCTGATTGCAAAACTCTCCTCCCTCCTACCCTTGCCCTGTGTTCGTTGCATCCGGTCTCCCAAGAGCTGTAGCCACAGCCCCGCGGCTCAAGGCCACCCGCTCAGTGAGCCCAAGAGGGCAGCTCTGTCCGGTCCTGCGACAAGTGCTCACGGTCCCTCAGCTGTGCCAAAAATCTCCTAAACCATGAACGGGACAGGTCTCCAAAGGAAAACAAAAAGGTCTCCAAAGGAAAACAAAAGCATTTACAGAAAGCTGTAGGGAATGCATGCTAGAAAGGCACAAATAGCACACAGCCATCAAAGGAGCATATAACTAAATTCATGCCTGAAAGAAGCACAGTGATTCGTGGCCTTATATTCCCATGTGTTTATTTGAATCTGTTACAACTATTTTGGCTACAAGCGGCAAACAAACCCAACCCAAAATGGCTCAAGCAGAAAGATAACTTCTTTGTTGTAGGACCGGAGAGTCTGAAACAGGAGAAAAATCATGGCTTGTCTAGTAAGCGAGTCACGAAAACCATTTCCCCCTATGCCTCACATTTTACCTCCGAGTTACCGTTGGGGGCAAAGACGGTCTTGTGACCGTGTTCTGGCAAAGAGATCAAAGAACCAGTCTGCTAAAGGCTTTTGTCTTCTGCTGCATGGGAGCTGGGTCTCCCTAGAAGCGAGACTGGCAGTATTGTAACTAGGAAGTAACAAGTATAAGGGACGAAGGTCAGCATGAGGTTAAATCTGAGCCTTGATGACATCCCTCAGAAGCTGAGTCAAGATAAAGAAACAAACCCCACAATAAATTATATTCAATAAGCAAATCCCTATTTGAGCCACTTCAGCTAAATTTCTGTTACTTGCAGCTGAGAGCAATCCTAGCTGCCCCGGCAGACCTCCCCTCTTTCTGCCTTCCCTTAGCATGTTGTTCTTTTCATAAAGATGGACACAATCACTACAGACGTCATGGTATGAAACCATATGTGCACATGAAGAGTTCCTCTCTTCCTGTGTCTTTTTTTTTTTTTAAGAGGAAATTCTTCTCATTCATTCTTGACCTCTCATGAGTCAGAACTACATCATATGTTTAAGCCTGAACTCGAGTGGCATGGAAAATGCTACATCCAGTGATGGACTTCTGAATTGAGGTCACTTTCCAGAAACAGAAAAAAGAGAGTCTGCTAACAAGAAATGTATAGAGACAGAGGATGTTTGGTAGGCAACTCACAGAGCCAACTACACAGAGCAGCCAGCAGCGACGTCTTAATAATGGCTTTCCCGCCACCATTGCTCACCCACAGAGAGAGCTCGAGGTGACACAGCCTCTCAGCAGGCTTCTGCTTCAGCGGAACAGGGGCAAGTTCACAGTTACACCGTTTCAAACTAAAAGCATTGTTAAATACATGAGTGCCAAGTGTAGCCCCAGAACACGTCATATAATAAAAATGTACACAAAAGCTAACCACTAAAGGCTGTTTAAAAAACGCAGGAAAGAAATGCCAAGTGAGAAAAAGTATGCTGAAACTCTCATGCGCTGTTACCGGGAGGGCGAACTGGCACAGCTACGTTAGTAGGCAACTTGGAAATACCTACTAAAATTGTAAATGCACATACTCTTTGCCTAGAATATTTTGCTTCTCTCCCGGAGGAACAAAGGAAGACAAAGATGAGAACTACATCACTGTAATGTCCCTCCGAGAAAAAATAATGTCCCAGACAAAAACACTGGCAACAGTGTAAATGCCCAACCTCAGGGCAATGACTAAAACCAGGGTATAGCTAACACAAAATACTATACAGCAATAAAAACGAACGAGACAGGGGTGCTTGAGTGGCTCAGTCAGTTGAGTGTCTGACTCTTGATTTCAGCTCAGGTCATGATCCCAGGATCATGGGATCAAGCCCTGCGTCAGGCTGTAATGAACATGGTGCCTGCTTAAGATTCTCTCTCTCACTCTCTCTCTCTCTTTCCCTCTGCCCCCCCACCACCACTCACACACACTCTCTAAAACAAAAACTTTAAAAAGAATGAGCAAGTATAAATGTACTGATATATGACAATCTTTAAGATACATTGTTCTGTTAAAAGCAGAAAGTTGTATAATGTATAATATTATACTCAGTTTTAAGGATAATTTGCATAGGTAAATATAAATGTCTACAAAAAAGTCTGGAAAGACATGAGAGAGTGAAAATACTGCTCACCTCTGAGGAGGGGACTAAGAAATGGGTAGGATGGTCAAGGACAATTACACTGATTGAACATTTGACTATGAGAAAGCTTCCACATATAAAAAATATAACTGAATCGACATGCTGGTCTTTCAGCCGTCTGCCTTCTCCGTTAGTCTGACACAGTAGCATTCATCTTTTACTTGTGGGCTTTAAACACATCTTCCCTATACTAAATGAGCTGGTTTGCAGAATATAGAGAGTGGTAAACAAACAAACAAGTTTATATACTTTTAAAAATGAAATCCCCGGGGCTCCTGGGTGGCTTAGTCGGTTAAGCGTCCGACTTTCGCTTAGGTCATGATCTTGCGGTTCGTGGGTTCGAGCCCGCGTCAGGCTCTGTGCTGACTGCCAGCCCAGAGCCTGGAGCCTGTTTCAGTCTGTGACTCCCTCTCTCTCTCTGACCCTCCCCTGCTCACGCTGTCTCTCTCTCTCTCCTAGAAATTAAACATTGAAAAAAAAAATTTTTTTTTAAATGAAATTCCCTTGCTGATCTATATACCTTATAAGCCACTTAATTGAAGGGGGGAAAATCTTTTTAAGAGAGAAGATATTAGGGATACCACTTAAAAAATTTTTTTTAATGTTTATTTATTTTTGAGAGAGAGACAGAGCAAGCAAGTTGGGGGGGTGGGGTGGGGGGGGAGAGAGAGAGAAAGGAGGCAAAGAATCCAAAGCAGGCTCCAGGCTCTGAGCTGTCAGCACAGAGCCCAACACGGGGCTCTAACCCACAGACCAAGAGATCATGACCTGAGCTGAAGTTGGACGCTTAACCAACTGAGCCACCCGGGCGCCCCTGGAGATACCACTTTTAGATTCAGCCAGACGACAAAGTATTCATGTCTCCATAATGAGGGATCCTTAATTGTATTTGCATTGACCCTCTATAGAGACCTAAAGGAATTAGAAGTAGATTTTAAGCAAATGCTGAGTAACTACCATATCAGGCCTTTTTTTAAAATGGAAGTAGCTCCCGGATTCTGGAGGCCAAATGAGACCACTGTGAACAGGTACAGAAACCTGCTTCAATGTTGGCTGGTATTGTGCTTTTCACAAAATGCAGGCCAAAATACTGGCTATTAGTAACACAGCCTGTAACAGAGCTCAAGCCTCGGTTTGAAGTGGCTGTTCCCATGCCGGGGAATCTTCCTTTCTGGCTGAGGTAAGCTTTGAGATGATGACATCTGGCCTCTGGCCCTTCCCCAAATTCAGAATCGCTGACTGACGGTGCTGTAGGCACAGCACTCTGGTGGCGGCCCCCACAGACGGGAAACACCGAGCCCGCGTCCAAGACCGTGAGCCAAGTTTTCCCCTGCTGACAAATTCAGGCAGAGGCTCTTTTTCCATTTCATCAACACTCAGCATGGGAATGGAATGCCAATAAAATGGAGGAGGTGCGCAAGGCCTAAGAATTCGATCAGAAGAGGAAAGATCACAGCCCGCAGAGAGCTGGACACTGGGCACATCCCAAAGGCCGCTTGCCCGCTCTCCACCCCTCGTAGATGGCCGGCTGCCCTGAATCCTGCCTTCAGTGCTGGGTGCTGGTGGGCCCACAGGGCAGCTGCAGCCTCCAGGCGCCCCTGCAAAGCACCCTGGAATTTGTGGGCGAGAGAACAGAGGGAAAACGTCTGATAAGGACTGAAGTCCCCTGGGAAGTAACAGGGGAGGGGCGATAGGCAAGGCTGAGAAACAGGGAGAAAGATGTGGAATGAGTCGATGGTAGGCTCATGTCAGCCCGGGGATGGCCTGGAAACGAAAGCTGCTGCTGCGGTCCACGAGTCAGTCTCCAGAAGGTGCGCAGAGCTCCACAATCCTGGCGGGATCCAGAAACCTCCTCCCTCCAGGGTTCCCATCTCTGGGGACAGTCTCATTCAAGGGTACTTTCTATGGGAGTACTGGGTGCTACGGCAGACACCGCGAGTTCGCCTACCCATTACCCATCTCCTACGTCTTCCTCATTACCAACAACAAGCTTGATGTTGTTAAAAATGATAAATGAGGGGCGCCTGGGTGGCTTAGTCGGTTAAGCGCTCGACTTTCGCTTAGGTCATGATCTCGCGGTTCGTGGGTTCGGGCCCTGCGTCGGGCTCTGTGCTGACTGCCAGCTCGGAGCCTGGAGCCTGTTTCAGTCTGTGACTCCCTCTCTCTCTGACCCTCCCCTGCTCACGGTCTCTCTCTCTCCTAGAAATAAATAAAACATTAAAAAAAAAAGTTCAGATTTAAAAAAAAAAAAAAATGATAAATGAATGTGTCCAGCTTAAAAAAAACAAAACTATGTTTTTTTAAGGGAGACCTTTCCTCCCTTACTAGTACGGCCGTGTGATATAATTTTGGCCAACAGGACCTGAGTGGAAATGGGTGGGTGAGGCTTCTGGGAAATCTCTTCATAAGATGAAGCAATTCAGCTAATGCTCATCCTGTTGCCCTTTTTCTTCCTTCCTCGAGTCACCTTCCTGCTGGAGCCGAGGCAGCCGTCTTGTGACTATGAGGTGACAGAGACACACACTGAGGACAACACAGTGGAAATACTAGAGTCTGACTGATGACAGTGTCACAAAACCACCAGGCCAGCCCTAGGCTGCCTACTTCTGAAGTGCTCATTACAGGACAAAATTAAATATCCAAATGTGTTCACCCCCACTGTTTAGGATCCGTTGCTTGTAGCCAAATGACAACTAAGTGAAGCAAGTGCTTGCTGTATAGTAGACCTTACTCTAACTCACTTACGAGTCTTCTCCCTATGAGGTAGCAATAACATGCATCATTTTCAGCGGACGAAATGGAGACACAGCCAATTTCAGTAATACATCCAAATCACAAAGCTAGAAAATGGCAAAGCTGGGATCTGAGTTCAAACACTCTAGTTCCAGGGCTCTAGAAAAGAGCGAGAAAGCCCAGCTCTCCTCCGGAGTCTCAGCCTCCAATGTTATGAAACCTCTCCCATGCTCCTGCAGAGTGTGAACCAAGGTCAATGCCATCCAACCAAGCCTTCTCTCCATTCAGGAGGCCCTTCCAGCCCTTGCCCTCCAAATGCTGCTCTGTTGCACGGCTCAAGGTCCTCATACGTTACGTTTAAAATGTTTCCTTTCAATCCCTTCTTGTGGAAAGGATGATTCTATTCATAAACATACTCCCTGCCTTCTTTAGCCACAAAAAGACGTTCAAGTTATACACGACCACAAATTGCCAGTTAAAGAAATTACTCTTTGATACAGAAAGAACTAAAGTAAGCAAACCAGTTTCTTAAAATTACTATTGTTGTTGTTGCTGCTGGTGCTACTACTACTACTACTACTAATTTATAAAAAAAATAATAATAATAGGAGGAAAGAGAGATCCAATTCAAACTTATATCAACTGACTGGAGATACAATGTCCAACTTTACGCCAATACCCACAACTCCTGCTGATGTCTTTTCTGATGTGGATGCAGGTTTAGCACTCCCTTTCAAAATATCTACTCTAATCAAAGTTACCAAAGCCCCTAAAATAATACATCTAAACTCTGATTTGCTATTCACCTGAAGCAAGACAAATAATAAATCATACACGGATTTTGCTTCTTGTCAGTGTTGTCTCTGAAATACATACGGAAGAGACCACATGGGAAGTACACACTGTAACACAGTTATATTATTGCTGTAGAGTTGTACACGGAATCGGAAAATTGCAAGTGTGACTTCATGAATACGAGCCAGGCAGCCTACAACGCTGCGTTTCTTAAACACCAAGACGCTAGTCAATGGAAAAGAGTGATTCAAGTAGAATACTAAGCCCACGGAGTAGCTAAATTGGTAGCAGGAGCAGTGGGGGACCACCCGTGACATGACGAACTCTCCAGTGAGAGAGGGTGAGAGCGGGGAGAGGGAGGGAGAGAGGCAGTAACAAGAGGAGGGAAAGAGAAATCAGAGGAAAAGGTTCAGTCGGTTCACCCTCCCACACCAAGTATTTGGGTCAGGGCTTAGCAGGTGCAGGGGAGCCCCCGCAAATCTGGAAAAACCAGGCCACAGGGCCCACCTGTCAACAACCGGAACCTGAAGGGAGAGGCTGCGAACAGGTCTTACTAGATCTTTGGAATTTTTGAAACCAGTCTATATCCCACCCACCTCCTCCCACCACGACTATTAGCAAAGGGAGTAAACTCTCTAGGAAAACAGCCTAGTCAGCGAGAACCAGGTCAAAGGAGCACAATGAAGTCAGCTCACACGAACCACTCTTCCTAGGGTTGATCCAGTCTGCGAAACGTCACTCATCATCTATCAAGCCACAAGCCAAAAGGAAGCGATCTGTGGGCCCTCCGAGAGGGTCTGTGCAGGACCCAGCGCCGCTCTCCCTGATGCAATAGGGATGAAAACATGACCTAACACGCAGGGCTGCTCCTCATCAGGTCACAGTCTGCTTGGGAGGATAACTGACCTCACTCACATAAAGCAAGAAGCAAATCAAGAGACTATATTAAAAGCAAAAGAGGGAAGGATGGCTCAAATACCACAGTACTCACTTTGGGGAGAGGAGGAAGACCAGAGACTCTAGAGGAAGGGGTGACCACATGGTGATGGGGACACCGCAGAACAGAAAATATGAGCTAGGGGCATCTGGGTGGTTCTGTCGGTTGGGCATCCAACTTCGGCTCAGGTTATAATCTCATGGTTCATGAGTTCGAGCCCCATGTTGGCGCCTGCTTTGGATTCTGTCTGTCTGTCTGTCTCTCTCTCTCTCTCTCTGCCCCTCCCCTGCTCACGCTGTCTCTCTCTCAAAAATAAATAAGCATTAAAAAAAATTTTTTTTTTAAAAAAGAAAGAAAGAAAATGTGAGCTAATCAGAGTGGGAGGAGATCTTTTCAGGCAACTTGTAGGTGAAGTCAAGTCTGTGCTCTGGTTTGTGACAAGAAGAACCTCACAGGAACAAGACAAACCACACACTGCCACCCTAATGAAATCCACTTCACCTCCCAGACTCACCGGGGTCAGCTACCTCCCCCATCTGTTTCTCTCTCTGTCTTCTATCTGAACCTGGAAAAGCACGCCTCTTCCCATTTGAACACACCCAGCTCACCTTTCTTTCATTCATCCTTCCATTCCTCCCTCTGCTACCTGTTAATAGAGAAAACACTGTTTTTTAGGATAACATGGATCTGCCACGTTGAGGACAGAAGCAAAAGTCATACTTGTGAGACAGAGAATAAAAAAAAATTAAGATAGGTATTATTTTTTTAAGTAACTTTTTTTTAGTGTTTATTTACTTTTGAGAGAGAGAGAGAGAGAGAGAGAGAGACAGCATGAACAAGGGAGGAACAGAGAGAGAGAGGGAGATACAGAATCGGAAGCAGGCTCTAGGCTCTGAGCTGTCAGCACAGAGCCCGACGCAGGGCTCGAACCCACGAACCACGAGATCATGACCTGAGCCAAAGTCAGAAGCTTAACCGACTGAGCCACCCAGGCACCCCTAGATAGATGGGTAGAACTAGCCCAGCCTGACAGAGCTCCTGGGTCTGCTGGGCCCTCTCCAGTCGCACAGGCACCACCTGGCATTACTCCTGGAACACGGGCTATGTGATATGGGAAGGCCCCTCCCTGTCCGGTCCCAGCTCCATCTGGTGCTGCTCAACCAGCCTCGTGCCCTTGTGCCAGGGCAGCAAAGTGGAGCACCAGGTGATGACAGCCCCACAGTCACCCCTGCAGATACCCCCACCGCACATTTTGACTCTGGCCACCACACACTTCTAATAAAGTTTTGTGGCCCCTCTTGGGTTTCACTTAAAACACTAGAGATACATGGGGGTAGAGCTCAGGAGAAGTTTCAAAACTAGGGAACACCCACTGGCAAATTCATTAATTAGGGATACACAGATATTTTCATACAGACATGATCTTGTATGCTGCTAGCTAAGCGTTAATCTATAGAGACTTGAAATGTAGACTTTCCTAGAGGAAGAAACGATGCAAATATTCTTGGCAATGCTGGGGAAGAACACCTGTGAGCTCAGTACTTCCGAATCAAGGCTGCGCACAAGCCACCCAAGGAGATTCCGCTGCGAGCTATGTGTCCGGGACCCAGCGCCGAGTTCTCAGTTGGTGGGATGAGGGCAGTGCTCAGGCATGTGTACTGCTTAGAAGCTCCTCCACTGGTCCCTGCACACAGGGAAGACCTGGTTTAAGACCGCTAGGCTCCATGACTTTGAACACCAGGCATCTTCAGGACACACTCGTGAGTAGTTGTGGTCAAGTCCTGGCCAATTGAAAACGGGACACACTTTTCAAATGACAAATATCCATTGCTGGGAGCCACGCCTGGGTTGAAAACATCATTTTCTGACTAGCGGTTTAGATCATTGTAGAAAAACCACTCACCTGCTTAATATGACCAGAGAAGTATATGAAATCTTGACAAGATACGAACTCAGATTATTAAAGAACAAATTCGACTTTAATTTTCAGAAAAGGAAGGCATAAAGGGAACTGAGGAAGCCCCATTACAGCAGGGAAGAATGTGTTTCCTTCTTTCTTCTGCCTCTATAAAATTTTATGCTTTTCTAAAAGCACTTCTGTGTGAAGGAAATAATGACTGGCACAAAGTGACCTGCCAGGCTGAAGGCGCCCGTCAATCACATCTAAATGACACCAGCCTGAGCAATAATGGTGTGTTAAATCTAATTTGTAATGCTTGATATCAAAAAACATATAAAGTGTCATATGTCAGCTCTATCTTAATAAAGCTGGGGGGATTGTTTTTAATAAATTATAAAAATACATGTAAATCATCACCTAAGAAGCCAATATTCCCACACTGGAGTCTCTGCCTCTCATCTCTTGAGTCATCTGCCTTAGCCCTGGGCCTGGCTGTCCCTGGACGTGCCTCAGGTGCCCCGATCACTTCCCCTACATTGTCCATTGTATGACAGTGAAAAAGAGGAGGGGACAGGCTACCTAAAATAATAACAGGAAAATGGTATAAATGGCCCATCAAAGTTTCCCCAAGCTAAGTGTCTATGTATAGAGGAAGAACAGGATAATGTGGTTATTAAAAGCTAGTTAAATTAACTCTAGCAATTATGGGAGGGATTGATGGGCTGCTACTTTCATACTCAGCGCTCCCACCTAATTAAAGGACCTGCCAAAGACACCCACAATACATGCTGAAGTGAAAAGGCAAGTTCAAGCAGTATTAGGGAATAGTATGTTCTCCATGGAGTTTGTAAAAAGGAAGAGTAAAGCCTATAGAAACGCAGGATGCATGCAGCTCTGAAATTATGTTTTCATTTCTCTTTTTCTGGGGAAGGGGCTCAAAGCTCTTCTAGAAAACACTCATCAGGAGTCGTGTTCAAACCCAGAAATATTCAAACCTGCTGTTCCAAAAGGTGTGAGAACCACCCCTCTACAAAGAAGCTAAAGGTTTAGATGGGTAAGCTGAAAAAATCAAAATTGTAACCTACTCTAGAGCATTTACTAATCTGAAAATAGAGGAATACAATGTGCACAAGCGAATGAGAACACTGCAAGATGAATTCCTGGACCAAGAAAATTGCAGAGATCGGATAGGTTTGAGGAACCAAAGCTACACAAATATATATATTCTTTTAATTTCTAAAAACTGAAGGGAAAGAGTACTTACTAAGAACGAACTTCAGGGGCGCCTGGGTGCCTCAGTCAGTTCAGCGTCTGACTTCAGCTCAGATCATGATCTCACGGTCTTTGAGTTTGATCCCTACATCAGGCTTTGTGCTGACAGCTTAGAGCCTGGAGCCTGCTTCACATTTTGTGTCTTCCTCTCTCTCTGCCCCTCCCCTGCGTGCACTCTGTCTGTCTCTCTCAAAAATAAGTAAACATTAAAAAGATTAAAAAAAAAAAAAACTTCAGGTAGAAGCCACCCTAATGAAAACAACAATAAAACAACCATAACCTACTGATCAGGGTTTTGAACAGCATTTTAAAGACGTACACACACACACACACACACACACACACATACACACATACACACAAATAACAAGATACTCCTTAGTTCCTGCCAAGAAAGAAGATGAGACAACACTTAAGATGCAAAGAAAGGAGCCCTTCAGATTTAGGTGAAGAGAAAAAGGAGCTTGAAAGGAAATCTGCACAAAGCAACGGTGACCCCAGGCCTGGAAGTGAGGCAAAAACCCTGTTCTTTTTGAAGACGGAACAAAGTATTTCATGACCTAAATGATCTGAAACAATTTGCCAACAAGACCAACGTGTGAGAAGGCCACAACAAAAACAACAGGCAGAAAGAATTTATGAAACAGACTCATGCACCCAAAAGAATTTAATGTTAACCAAGTGCTACAATGACTTAAAACGTGAGTCGTTTTGAGAAGGGCAAGGGGTAGTGAGAGAATCTTACAAGGGATCTCATTACTGTAGTGATGGAATAGGACTTATTCAAACAAGTAAACTCTATACCAGTTCAGGAAAAGAAGTCAAGATGGTGACTGCTAATAGGAGATAAGAAGAATTTAAACAATTTTACTGCAAGTACTCATGGAAAAAGCAGAAATATACGCATTTCTCTCTTTCTTTTCTGCTCTACAAATGCCATTCTAAAAGCCTGTTGAAACACGAACATCTCACATTAGCACAAATGTATCTTTGAATTGTGAGGTAAAGGATTCTAGTATAAAACACCTGCAGGGGAGCCTGGGTGGCTCAGTCAGTTGAGCGTCCGACTTCGGCTCAGGTCATGATCTCACAGTTCGTGGGGTTAAGCCCCACGTCGGGCTCTGTGCTGACAGCACACTCAGAGCCTGGAGCCTGTTTTGGATTCTGTGACACCCTCTCTCTCTGACCCTCCCCTGCTCATACTGTCTCTGTCTCTGTCTCTCTCTCTCTCTCAGAAATAAATAAAACATTTTTTAAAAGTTAAAAAAAATAGACATGTAATAATATTCCCAATCATTGTTGGGCAAATACAGCCTCCTCTAGTTCTCGACAGTGTTGACGAGTGCCTCGGGGTGCTGACTCGTGTCACAGGTCTGAGACAATCAGGAAGACCTCCCAAGTGTCCTCCCCTTCATGACCCTGTGAGCCAGCCTCCTATCTTCAAGTCTCATCCAGTGTGCTGGGTATCTTCTGGGCAGAAGTAGGGAGTGGAAATAGGCAACAGGTGCGCAATGCCACCTGGCTGTGTACATGAGTCACATCTGGGGAGGAGAAATAGTGTAAGTAAGCTCCCCCCCCCCCAGCCCCCGTAGGAGCAGCCCTTCCTGACTAGCCCTAGAAGCTTGGGACGCGAGGGAACAGTGAGGAGGGGCACATGGGACAGATCAGGCCACAAGAGCACCGACAGGAGTGGCCCCCACCCCTCTGCCACTTCCCGCTAGAGTCACTGCTGATATGTTAATGTCAAAGGTAAGAGGTTGGAGAGGACTGACTCCTGCATAAAGAGATTGCTGGGCAAGTTAATAACACTGCCCATGGGACATGAATCAGAGCTACAGGAAGTTCAGAGCCGCCTAGCTAGAATAAGCCCATGCCACTACCTTCCAGTTTGGGTCCACAGAAAATCTTGAGTTCCAAGTCCATCTCGGAAGGGCAAAGCAAGAAAATGCAAAACTATAGAGATCGAGGAGAACGGCACAAATGTCTCCATTACATTTGGTAGCTTAGCTGTGACATACCTCAAACATAAAATACATGGGAAAGGGGCACCTGGGTGGCTCAGTCGGTTAAGCACCCGACTTCGGCTCAGGTCACGATCTCACGCTTTGTGGGTTCGAGTCCCGTGTCAGGCTCTGTGCTGGCAGCTAGCTCAGAGCCTGCAGCCTGCCTCTGATTCTGTGTCTCCCTCTCTCTCTGACCCTCCCCTGCTCGTGCTGTGTGTGTCTCTCTCTCAGAAATAAAATCATTAAAAAAATTTTTAATAAATAAATAAAATAAATGGAATGAATGTATTTTTTAAATATAATTGATTACCTACCAAAAAGACATGCAGACTAAGACTTAGCAGCTATTCCCAGCGGTACCCAGCATGTGCAAAAACCAGAACAGAGGAACAATATTGCTATCACTGTAAGAGGAAGACCACACTTTGGTGCCAGCCCCCGCAAGCAGATAGCCCTATGTCTCTTCTCCTGCCAGGCGTGTGACTCGGGGGAACAGGTCCAGCCTCTGAATGCCTCAGTCAAATGAGACATTCCTCTGTCAGACAAGAATACCTTGCAGGGATCCTGGGAAGATTAGAGGAGTCGAGGACTGGAAAAGTAACTGCCCATAGGTGGGTATTCAAAACAAGATAGCTATCAGAGAGGCAGGCAAAGAACCTCAAGGTGTTTTGAAGCAAATTTATTTTAAAATGGTCTGGTCTAGCCAGCATATAAGTAAATATATAAATGCAAAGCTAGCAGCAATGTAAACAAAAGGATGGCTGGGATGGTGTGGCTGAGGAAAAACTACAAGAGTAATTTAAGACTTGAAAGGCCCCTGCTGGGACAAGACAGTTCAAATAGACAATGATATTAGCCTGGGGATAACCTAACAGCCACATAGGGGTACATAAATAGCACAGAAGAACATACTTCATTTTCACACTAACCATATCATTTACAAAATTGGTCATGCATCAGGTAAAAAATCTGTCCTACCATTAACATGATAGGTACTAAAATTAGATAGTAAAAATAAAAAAAAAATCAGTCTTGAATACTGTCTAAACATATGCAAACTAAAATACAAAATATTAAAGATATGCTCAACCTGGGATGAAATTCAGAATATAATAAGATGTCCTTTAATAGGTTGGATAACCTAACAAAACACATCAAAAACTGCTCTAGCGATTCTAGCAGGAAGTTATTGTTTTAAGACTAACTGATTACACTGGTAACGAAGTCAAAAGAAAAAAGAAAAGCCTAAGAAACCAAGCCTCTTGATAAAGAACTTAGAAAAGGAACAAAGTAACAAACCAAAATAAAATTAGAAGAGCCAAATTCAATAAAGAAACAAACAGCGGAGAGAGAGAGAGAGAGAGAAGGCAATGAAATGGACAAAACCAACAGACGATTCTTTCGAAAGTCAACAATCCATGCATAAAGTGAACAGATTTTTTACACCAATAAACATAGACAAAATAAACATAGAATGAGCAAAATAGAACTAAAGAAGTATGAACTGGAAATACATTAACGAATTTGAGAAACGGAAAGAAAATCTATATTAAAAAAGAAGAAATTTCAAAATGCAACAAAATTCCATTTCCCAAGAAAGATTCAAGGGTATTTACTGGAAAAATGTGACAACCTTCCAAAAAATAAATCATCCCTGTAACTGATATACATATTTTCTTATCTGTCCTACGATTTATGTGTCTATCAAAGGAAAGACCAGATATCAGTGAAGCGTCCCTGCTCCCAGCTTTACCTCCTACTCCCCAATTTTGGTAACTTCAGTACATGTTGTAAACATTCCCTCTCTGCCCCTGTGGAGCCATTTGGGTTTTTCCTAGCCTGTCTTAGCCCATTATCGCAAATCTCCTTTTTTAGATTTGTGCTTCCCTTGCCTCTAGAATGACAAATAAGCAACAGTGTTACCTGAGAGAAAAGGATCCACAAAAATCACTATATTCATATAGACTAATGATAGAGCCGGGGGGAGACAAAGAAATCACCTCATAGTAATCGTTTCCAAAAACAATTTTTTTTAAATTATGAGTTGAAAAAAAGAGAGCGAGAGAGGCAAACCAAGAAACAGACTCTTAGCTATAGAGAACAAACTGAGGGTTACTGGAGGGGAGGAGGGTAAGGATGTGCTAGATGAGTGATAGATACTAAGGAGGGCAATGCTTATGATGAGCACTGGGAGCATGTAGTGATGAATCACTAAATTCTATACCTGAAACTAATATTACACTGTATGTCAAGTGAAATTTAAATAAAAAATTAGAGAAAAAATAATTTGAAAGGCAAGATATGTATGTATGTGTATACATATATATGGTATATAGTATACCATATATATGTGTATATGAGTGCATATATATATATGGTATATAGTATACAATGGGAAAATAAAGACAAGAACAAAGAGATAGTGTGCTCCTGCCAGAGAATTTAAACATAGCTGAATCTTCAATGTAGGAACTAAACCTTGCATTAAAGATTCTGTTTTATAGATCATTATAGATTCATTAACTATTGCAGAGGGTTTCAAAATGCAATTCAAAGTTATGCCCTCCTCCAAGCCTTACAGTGAAGGCTCCCCCATCTCCCTGGTCAATCAGATGCTATTTTCCATTCCCATATTCCTATCATGACAGCTATCTCAATGTTCTCCCATTACATTCCTACTTTCAGAAACATATTTGATATTTCTATAGTGTAAAAGACACTTGCGATCACATCTAAAGCTACACAAATCAAATAATAAAATAGTTAAGTGAGGAGCACCTGGGTTGCTCAGTCAGTTAAGCATCCGACTCTTGATTCTGGCTCAGGTCATTATCTCATGGTTTGTGGGTTCAAGCCCCACGTTGTCAATGCACAGAATGCTTGGGATTCTCTCTCCCAAAATAAATAAATAAACTTAAGAAAAAAAGTTAAATAAAACAATGCAAAACCATACCTAGTCAATCTTCACTCTAAAGTAGCATTTTTTTCTGAATTAACATCACAATTACTTTCAAAAAGTAAAAAATACAGCAAATTTGTGTGTATTCATATGTTCATGTTAAAGTTTAAATTAAATAATGGTAAAAGCCATATACATACTTCATGTACAAATTTTATCATAGTAAACAGATATAACAAAAATAGTCCTATCAAAAAATTAAGTAACTGTGCTCATCATGATTATGACAAACTACAGTAAACTAACAATAGTAAAAACTTAGAAAAAATGTTCAACAATAGGGGAACAGTTGAATTATGGCACATTAATATGATGGAGTATTATGTTTCCATTAACAATTACAAGAAAATACTTGAAGAAACAGTTAAGATAATGGTAAATGGAAGGAAAAATCATCAAACTATAACATTCTATATATGAATACATATACACAGTTAAATCTCAACTATTCCTTAAATTTTAAAATACTCTTAGAAAAAAAGGCAGAATATAACACTACCCCAACTCCCTGTGGTGGCTTGCTAAATTTTCAAATTTTCAGCATTAGCAAAAATTGTCTATATAATTAAAACATGTTTTTAAAACTGTAACTATCCCTATTAATAATCAAGACTAAACAAAAACAGTATTGTAGGGTCACCTGGTTGGCTCAGTCAGTTAAGCGATGGACTCTGGCTCAGGTCATGGTCCTCAGGTTCATGGGTTTGAGCCCCACATTGGGCTCTGTGCTGTCATTGTGGAGCCCCCACTTTGGAACCTCTGTCTCCTTCTCTCCTTAGGTGCTCTCTCTCTCTCTCAAAAATAAATATTTAAAAATTTAATACTAATAAAGCAATTTTATTAAAAACTATTGTATACCATATATATATTCGTACTCTGTCAGGATACTTTTGACTAATCTAAATTTCTGCTGCACATAAATATCTTAAGACAATACAAAATCTACTTTCTACTTTCTCCACAGAGGAATTTGGAATACCTGGGTTGTTCTTTCTTCTCTGGGGTAATGTTAGGATTAATAAGATGTTGATGAGATAGAATCTTCTCCATTCAGTATTTCTCACTACAAAAATACCAAGCTAATGTCACACCTGTTTCGAAGAGGAATAAGACCATAAAATTCTACACCTAGAAAATTCAATTCTCACACTACTTCCAGTGCAGTTTGTCAATTTCTACATTCAGCGTAATCAAGAAAATTATCTTTCTTTTGGCCTATATTTTAGGGGTGAATAGTTAATATACAAAAAGTTTGGTGGGGCGCCCGGGTGGCTTAGTTGGTTAAGCGTCCGACTTTCGCTCAGGTCATGATCTCGCAGTTCGTGAGTTCGAGCCCCGTGTCGGGCTCTGTGCTGACTGCCAGCTCAGAGCCTGGAGCCTGTTTCAGCCTGTGACTCCCTCTCTCTCTGACCCTCCCCTGCTCACGCTGTCTCTCTCTCTCTCTCTCCTATAAATAAAAACATTAAAAAAAAAAAAGTTTGGTTGCTATATGCCAACAATATTACTACATGAAATATTCCTGAATCTATTCTCCTTTGTACATAAAAACTAGGTATGGAATAGTTGTTCCCCTATTTGCTTCCTCTGGGTTTCTATATAAGACATACAAAATGTCATAATGAAAACAACACTAAGTTTTATACAGCCCACTGTATATCCTCTTAGACTACTATTATGGTAGCAGTTTGATAATTAACAGTTGATTTTAAATTAAGACAAAGTATCAGACACACATGCATATATCCACATCCAATATAAGCTGAATGACCTCAATTATCAGAGAAGAAAAGTATCTAAATTTTCATAGTATTCATTACACTATATTAGTAGTATCCTCGATACAGGAAATTCATTTAGGTAAGTCCTACTACAATCCCTAAAAATGTTTTGTCAACATATTTTATCTGAAAAAGCTTAACTATTTTAAGTTTTTAAATATATACATAAAATAAATGAAGCTATCCCATCACTCATTATGATCAATATTTATTAATTTCCTGTACTCTATCCTTATTATGTATATCTTGGAGAATACTTTAACATTTGGCATTAAAAACAAGACAAACTTGAATTGCTACACAGTTGATAACCAACAGCTTTATCTTCACATTTTGCAAGACAACATTCTACAGTTAGGCTAATTCCCCAGTTCACTGTTTTAAGTCGCCCTGAGTAGCCCAAGAAGAATTATTCAATATATAACTAAAGTACTAATTTTGAACTACTAATTTCTGTGTAATTAAAGAATGTCCCTCCATTCTTTGTCCACAGTAGTCATTGGCCAAGATGAAAGGTCATTTGAAGCTACACTGGGTAGCAGAAACTATGACTGCAGAAACTCTGTAACTACAAGAAATATTTGGCCTTGGCACTTATTCGAGTGCTTGGTCAGTATCTACAGGATGAATGGATGTGGGATAAACTCAACATTTCTATCCAACACTGACAGGGTTAAAAGAAAACATCACGCCTATCAGTATGGAGCTCAATCACTTCCAACCACCACATGTGGGCCTCCGAGACACACTGGCAGAATTCGGATGATAAGACACAGTTGTCCGCAAATGGCAGCAACTTTAGAAAAAGTGTTCGCTACTAAAATAATGTTAGGGAGTCCCACTACCTGTACATGGAGGAACATTCTCTTCATAGTGTGACTGAACCAAGTCGGCCACCTCGGGGGAAATCATGCTTTCTACTTTTCTTCCATCATCCCTACCCAGAAGTTATTACTGTGTTGGACAACTGAACTAAATGAATTAACAAAAAATCTTCATCCCTAATTATTTTAACGGGGGCCAGATCCCACTATGACTTAAAAGTACCAAATTTATTTGTAGTCCAGTAACTTTTATAACAGTATTACATTAAAGAGAAGCAGTTGGTTGGTTAAGCCTCTCACTTGATATGGGCTGAGGTCATGATCTTACAGTCATGAGACTGACCCAGCCTTCCCCCTTCTCGTGGGGCTCTTCATTGGGCTTGGGGGTGTTTCAGATTCTCTCTCTTCCTCTTCCTTTACCCCTCCCCCACTTGCTCACTCACTCGCACTCACTCTCTCTCAAATAAATAAATAAGGAGAAGCAATTACCAGATTTCTTTTTCAATGCACAGATTTAGTTGTGGCAACAAATTGTTACAAAAGTATTTGTGGTAACAGGATTTCCTTCTAACCTTAAACAAAGCCTCGAACATTAATAAGCAAATATATAGTAATCAGAAGTTAATTTCTATGGAAGCAGCCTCTGTAAAGTCATACAGTCTGGAGAAATAATGACCATTCTCTTTAATTATGTATTTTTCAGATTTCTGTCAACAGAACACAAATCACTCTCTCCTGAAAATAAACCAAAAATTCTATTAAAAGACTGTACACTGTAAAACCTCATAAACTATGTAAGTTGATTACTCTTTTCAAAGCAGTCTTTGAAAGAAATAATTATACCTTTGGATGAAGAGCTAAATACGTTTTTCCAAAATGCTAAAAAGAAAACAAGTCATTCTAAAGTTATACAAAAAAATAAAATAAAATAAAATAAAGTTATACAGTTTCCATTTATTATAATCAATTTCATCTCAGCCACATCGCTGGCAGCAGTTCTTAAACGATTGAATATTTGTCAATCGATGTAAATATGCTTAAGAAATGTGTTATGCCTTTCTTAACCTAATTCATGACTTTGTTTTCAACGAGAAAAGCATCCTTAACTGTAAAGAAGGCAGAAAAGTTAAGTCCTAATTGAATCAACATCAAAAGGAAAAAAAAAAACAAAAACCATCCTATTTGAATCAGTTGAAAGCCTTAAGCATTCAACTGACTTGAGAAGATGAAATTTGGTTCCACTCTTCCTGGGGACATTTGCATCTTTGGTCAGAAAACCTTCATAGGACCTTTCATTGCACTAACTTCCAGCCCTTTGCTGCCTCCTCAGTCACTATGGATCAGGCTGAATATTAATGAGTAAAAGCAGCCAGAACATCGGAAGCTCAGCCAAAAATACTAGGACAGACAAGAAAAGAGCTCACTATTTTCAAGAAAACATCTTTTAAGAGTTCTGGGCTCCCAGAAGTCAGGCCAAAACAGAGAGAAACTGCCTTTGGTTGAGGATAAATAAGTTTAAGCTTTGCTCATGAGGGATGGTAAAAGACTTTTCTTCTTCTTTTGTGCCATCTGTTTTAATAACATTAAATCTGGGTTAACAGCAGATTCATACATCACTTGATCTGTCTGAAGAGGAGATACAGCAAAATGCATAGGGCTAGTAATCAGAAACTCTAAGGAAATTTTTTTTTTTAATGTCCATTTGAAAACACTGTCAAATTATTTCTTCCCTCCGTCTATACTCTTGGGAAGAATGAAGGGTATCCCTGAAAATATCTTCAGGAGAAAAAGCATTATCCAAAAACTTGAGAATTTAGCCCAAGTATACTTCATTCACCGCACAATAACTGCTGTCTAATAACTTTTTATTCATTGAACTCCTTAAAACACTGGTATATACAAACCTATTCTTCTTAGATATAAACTAATGTTTGAATTTTAACTACTTTTTGAAGAAACTCAGCTTTTAAATCCAGTATGCTAGGGGCACCTGGGTGGCTCATTCCGTTAGGTGTCTGTCTTCAGCTCAGGTCGTGATTTCATGGTTTGTGAGTTCGAGCCCTGCGTCAGGCTCTCTGCTGTCAGCTCAGAGCCTGGATCCTGCTTCGGATTCTGTGTGTGTCTCTCTCTCTGCCCCTCCCCTGTTTGTTCTGTCTCTCTGTATCTCTCTCTCAAAAATAAACATTAAAAAAAATAAAATAAAATCCAGAATGATATATTTCATCATAGAGATCTGATAGAACGCTATCAGCATTTCAAAATTCTCATCAGACTCATACTACACAGACTATAATCTCAGAGGGAACTGAAAACAACCTCATTTTTTAACATTTTGAGTTACCATGCAAATTGGTACAGCATGCATATTTGTAAGCTCTTCCCTTTCTTACTATCTAAGGTCTCATGGTCTACATCGACTATCTACTACTGTCTTAATAGGTCTATTGTCCATATGAAGTATCTATTTGTTGCCAGTTTATTTTTTACCATCTTATAGCATAAAATGCCATAGCTAATAAGTAAAAGGAATCTAGTGTTCTGATGATTGGGCTTAGGGCAATCAAACTTATTCTATAATTTCTTAGTGTTTTCACAGCACTTTTGAAACAGCTTGTATGTGGTAGGGCGTGTTAAAAATATTTATTGCTTTGTAAAACAGAAGCAACCTTCAATCTGGAACCCTTCCAAGCACATGGGCTGATATAATATCAGACTGAGCTCTCCAAAAATGCATGAACTGTCAGCTTTGCTGACACCAACAGGCAATATTTCTAACTGGCTATGTTTCCAAAATATTCCAGACCTGGTCAAAAATAGAATTGAAAAGCAAAAGAAATATAAAATAATTCTCCCATCTGTCCCAAACTCCATCTCAGCTGGTAACCATTCTGCTCCTCTTATTTGAAAGAAAATCGGGGCAATCGCCTTGTGCCCACCCAAACCGGTGATGATTGCCTTCCCCTGAATGCCTGCACCCATCCATCCCTCCATCCTTAAAGGATGAAGTGCCCTTATTGTTACCAAATTCCTCTAGCCTATGAAGATGTAGAGCCCCTTCCTAGGTCATAAAAAAAAAAAAGAAAAGAAAGAAAAGAAAAGAAAAGAAAAGAAAAGAAAAGAGAAGAGAAGAGAAGAGAGAAGAGAAGAGAAGAGAAGAGAAGAGAAGAGAAGAGAAGAGAAGAGAAGAATCCCTCTTCCTCAGGAAAACGAGGCCATCACCTCCTCCCTTCCTCCAATATCATCAACCTCTATAAACGCTACTGCTTCTTCCATTTAAAAGTTTTCTTCTAATAGAATTATGGCTAAGTGTCTTGATTAAGTAGTCTAAACTCAATGCCATCATCTTCTCACCTGACATTTTCCTTCAACGGACTACAATTGGGCTTATACTCCCTTCACTCCAAAAAGCTGCTTCCGGGAAGAAGATCTAGAATATCTTCCTAACTGTCAAAACCAAACAGATCTCCCCCGACACCTTCGCAGTGGCTTCTCTGGGACTTTCTACTCCACTGACAACAGTCTCCTTCCGGAAATTCCTTCCATGGATATAGTAAAACTGTCTATCCTCCTGGTGGTTGTTCTCAGTTTACTTCTGGAGAACAATCTCCTGTGGATATCCCTGAAAGTCACTACCTCAGGGCTTACACTCTGCCTTTTTCTCATCTTTTACAAACTCACTGAGCAATGTTAACGCCACCATACCTTCAAGTACCACCTACTGCCTAAGTGCTTCCAAACTACATTCCTAGGCCAGACAGATGTTCTGCCCATCGGCTATCAACACATTCAAATAAATGCCTACAAAGGTTCTTCAAGCAATAAGTCAATTTTTCTCTCAAATTAGCACACGCTGCCTAGACAAGTTATGCCCTCACACCTCTAAGAGCTTGATACATGTATTTCCTCTCCTGAGACACCCTACGCTTGACTTGCTACGTAGGCATTTCACTCCTAACCCCGCTCTCACTCACCCACCTATCACAGAGACTTTTTTTTTTTAAAGACACTTTCTCAGCCACTCTTGTGGCTAGTGGCCACGTAGCCCAGTTCTTCTCAATAAGACACAGAGAGAGGTCTCCTGGGGAGTCACGATGAAGGTATTGTGGGAAACAGAAAAAAAAATGTCTTAGAAGATGAAAGGAGAGGGGCACCAGGGAGGCTCAGTCGATTAAGCATCCGACTTCAGCTCAGGTCATGAGTTATGGGAATTCCTGCCCCGCGTGGGGCTCTGTGCTGACAGCTCAGAGCCTGGAGCCTGCTTTGGATTCTGTCTCCCACTCTCTCTGCCCCCTTCTACTCGTGTGTATGCTCGTTCTCTCTCTCTCAAAAATAAACATTTAAACTGAGTGTTATATGGAAACCAACTTGACAATAAACTATTTGTAAAATAAATAAATAAATAAAAATAAACATTTAAAAAAATTTTTAAAGAAAACAAAAGGAGAGAACATATGATAAAAGGTCTCTCTTGGAGCCTGGCCTCCACCTCTCCCTCATCTTCCTGCCTTTACACAGTCCTGCAAAGATACAATGTCTAAAACACCAGTAACTCTCCAGAACTGTTACCTCTGAGCTGCTGAGAACAAAAAGTCAATATAAGCTAATATTCCTAATCATATAGTTGACCAAGGAATAATATCAAAAATATGTAAAGAACTCCTACCACTCAATAACAAAAAGACAACCCAAAAAAACGAGCAGAAGGCTTGAACAGACTCTCCCCTGAAGGAGGTAGTCAAATGGCCAAGAAGTAGACAAAAAGGTAGTCAACATGAGGGAAGTGAAAATTCAAACCACAATTAGATATATCTTCGCATATAACAGAAAGGCTAAATTAAAAAGAATGATAATATCAAGTATTAGCAAGGATGGATAGCAGTTGGAACACTCATACATTCCAACCACTTTGGAAAAAGATGTGGTAGCTTTTTTTTTTAATGTCTATTTATTTTAAGAGACAGAGAAAACCTGAGTACACACTCGCACAAGTAGGGGAGGGGCAGAGAGAGAGGGAAAAGGAAAGAATCCCAAGCAGGCTCTGGGCTGTCAGTGAAGAGCCCAACACAGGGCTCGATCCCATGAACCGTAAGATCATAACCTGAGCCAAAATCAAGAGCCAGACCGTAACCAAATAAGCCACCAGGAGCGTCTCTTTAAAGTGAACTATATACCAATCTTTTGACCCATCAGTCCCACTTGAGAAAAATAACACGATGTTCCCCATAAAAATTACATACAAACATTCATAGTAACTATTCACAGTAGTCCAGGACTGGAAAAAAAAAATCCAAATGTGCACTGACAAGAAAATGGGCAAACAAATTTAGGTATGTTCATATAATGGAACACTACTCAGCAATAAAAAGGAATGAACTACTGATACATGCAACACCATGGATGAATCTCAGAGATATTTCACTGAGTGAGAGAGGCCAAACACAAATACACACAATAGGATTCCTTGTCCGTGAAGTTCAAAATCAACATGGGGTGACAGAAATCAGAAAAGGAGGGGCCTCTCATGTGGGATGTGGGGTTGTTGGCTGGAATGGGGAACAGGGGAGCTCAGGGTACTGTTTGGGGTCCTAGATATTCTACATCTTAATTCGGATTTGGGCTGTCCATGAACACTTAATTTTAAAGACTCATCAAATGGTAGATTAAGATCTGTGCATCTGAGTGCTTATAAATTATACCTTAATAAGCAGTAAATTTTAAAAAGCAAAACATAACAAAGTCAATTGGGCAAATACCAAGTGCCAGGTGCTGAATAATTACCAACTCAAGACAGTCATCAATGTCAAGGTGAAAAAAAACCACTTAGCTGAGTCATGGTGCATCTTGTCCCTTTCATCCTCTCTCCTTCCCCAACCCTTTTTCTCACTTTTATATCAGAGAAATCTAAAGGGTTTGTAAATGACTTGAAAAATATTTCCTTTTCCTCTATCAACTTTCCAAAATCTGAACTGTTAACAAAGTCCATGTTTTCTAACATATCATTTCAGACTCCAAGAAAGAAAGAAAAAAGGTATCATGTTTTTTATGTATTCCAAATGAGTTAGTTTGTTTTTTGAATAGTCTTTCAAATTACCATCTGATTAAATCTCCCTTATAAACTCTATTATGTTATACTTCCAAATTCATATAAATAGTGATTTAAAGACACTAGTTTAGAGAATCTAATCACTGACGTGTTCACTGAGGAGTAGGCACTTGGCTAGATGCTGTTACAGAATACCAGATTCTACAAGAACTTATATTTCCCCTCAAGAGGTAAGACTAAAATGAGCCTTGAGTATTTTACAGATATATTCTCTCATTTAATTTTTTTTTTTACTATTTTATACATGAGGGGGAAAAATCCCTGAAATCAGAGTCAAAAAAGACACTGAAGAGACCACAGAACTTGAATACATCCTGACAAAGTGGGTTTGGCCTACGGTAGAGAAGATAAGGAAGAACAACATAAGCAGAAAGAATGGCACATGCACACAAAAGCTTTTCAAGATAGGAATGTGTCTGAAATATACAGGGCTGTATACAGTCTCCACTGAATAAATGGATTAGGAATCATGGGAAATTACATGAAGAAATAACATGATTTCAGATTGTAGTAAACCGTGAAGTGGAGGCAAAGGAGTTCAGACTTGGTAACAGAGAGCCAATGCATGTTTCTTTTTTTTTTTTTTTTTTTCAAAGAAAATAAAAGGAGGCAGAGTGTTGTTTTAGAAAATTTAGTCTAGCAATAATGTGGACAGTAGAATACAAGTGGGAGGGAGGCAGTAATTAGAGGGGAGATCCAAAAGGAGGCTGAGCACAGGCAGATAAGGGCTGTGAGCAGGGGAGCAAAAAAATAATAAAAAGGAGACTCAAGAGTTCAAAGAAAGATACTATAATTAAAGGGTAATCATCCCAAAACGTGTTACTCTGAGATTCTTTTAAATACTGGATCTGCTTCATAGACGTACTCATCATCAAACACTTAAGTGGTTATTTTCAAAAGACTGAAGAACAGGGCAGGCACAGGTAAGCTTAACATATGAGGTAGAAACATGTCAAAGATGAAAAAGAATCAAACCGAAGCAATAGCTAAAAAGTGACACAGTAAGTTTTTCTTGATTAAGAGGGGCCACCATTTGTTGAGGATCTACAAGGAGTCAAGCACTACATTAGACATTCCACACATCATTCTGCATTATCACCTTTATTCCTCACAATTCTGAAGATGAAGATACCCTTCGGTCTATTTTTTAAAAACGGAGTCTCATGGAATTAAGTAATGAGCTTGAATAAGGACACATCCTTAAAATGGGCAGGACCAATAGTCAAATGCATGACATTCACATAGATTTTTAAAGCTGTATGTATTGCATTAGATGGAGATATGCTTGTATTAGCACCTAGACCCCCACTGGCACACACTGTGTCCTAAATAAACATATCTCAGTCATCAAACTGATGTTACAATTAGGTATGATTTTAATAGAACCATAGGATTTACACTTTCAATAAAAGAGAAAACATTTCTCAAATTGACACATATTAGTCATTTAAAATGACAGGATGCCATAGAATAAGAAGACAGCAAAAAATTCTCAATGTACTTTTTTCATATTATAACAGTCAGGAAGAAATAATTTCTTTGCAACTCTCAGGTAGTCAGTTTAACAATCATCTCTATTGAAAAGATGTAACACACAAATAATAAAACAGCATTTTTAAAAAGGAGACATAGGGGACACCTAGGAGGCTCAGTTAAGCGTTTGACTTTGGCTAAGGTCATGACCTCTCTGTTCCTGAGTTCAAGCCCCACATAGGGCTGTGTGCTGGCTGCTCAGAGACTGGAGCCTGCTTAGGATTCTGACTCTCCCTCTCTCTCTCTCTCTCTCTCTGTATCCCTCTCCTGCTGGCACTCTGTATCCCTCTCTCTCAAAAATAAATAAACATAAACAAAAGTTTTTTTAAAGGAGACATAGGCATTGCTATTATTATTACTGCAATTATTTCAAAATCTGATTTTGATTTGAAGGAGCAGGGACTATGAGATAAGGAAATAAGGTTGACAAGACACAAAATAGAAATTAGACAAAAGATAAATTATTACTTCTAAATAAAAATTAACTTAAAAACTGACTTGTGTTTTTATATAGATATGTAAATATTATAATTTATCCCCTACTTTAAAATTCTCATTCTAGGAGCGCCTAGGTGGCTCAGTCGGTTAAGCATCTGACTTCGGCTCACGATCTCGCCATTCCTCAGGCCCTTGAACTTTGCCTCAGGCTCTGTGCCGACAGCTCAGAGCCTGGACCCTGTTTCAGATTCTGTGTCTCCCTCTCTCTCTCTGTCCCTCCCTAACTAATGTTCTCCCAAAAACAAATAACATAAAAAAATTCTTTTACTAAAATTCTGGTTCTAGATGCAACTAATATTTGTAGAGTATTTGCTTTGTACATGCAGATACAAGGAATGTTACATATTCCAACTCCTTTCATTTTAATTAGCTGATTTATATGGTCTCTAACCTTGAATACGAGGTCAATAGTTTTTGAACCCTAAACATCTAAAAGGCCTCTGGGGCCTGACCAGGAATTCTATCACTGAGGTACTGTGTGACTTAAATAGATGCTCAAAACCATAAAGGACAATAGAAGTGTTTCAATGTCACATCTTTTTTTTTTTTTAAATATTTATTTCTAGGAGAGAGAGAGAGACAGTGCGAGCAGGGGAGGGTCAGAGAGAGAGGGAGTCACAGACTGAAACAGGCTCCAGGCTCTGAGCTGGCAGTCAGCACAGAGCCCGACGCGGGGCTCAAACCCACGAACCGCGAGATCATGACCTAAGCGAAAGTCGGACGCTTAACCAACTAAGCCACCCAGGCGCCCCTCAATGTCACATCTTATTATGTAGGCCTACTCTAATCATTTTCCTTTTTGGTATTATTTTATGATTTGATGAATAGTAATAGAGTGATATACAATGATCATTCCCATTAAGGTCTGGCATGATCTAGCAACAATGGGGACCAAGGTGAACCATCGAAGGATTCCTCAGAGGCAAGAGGTAATCTGGGCCCCAGGACTCTTCTCTGGCCCTTCCCTGCCCCTTTCACTGCCTCCATCCCCTTCCTTCTGCAGGGAAGGTGTTCTATCAAGCATCTTCCTCTTTTGCTCCCTTACCTCTTCCATCTTTGCTCAAAAGTCCCCTTCTTAATGAGGCCAGCCTGGTCTATTCAAAATGATAACTCTCTCTCCTTGATTTCCATTACCCTACTCTATTTTTTCCATAGCCCTCATCACCTTTATAACCTTCTACCCTATCTACTTGCTGTTATTTGTATTGTTGGTGTGGTCCCCACACTGGAACGTAGACTTCTTCAGAGTTGGGAAGTGGGTCTTTCCCTTCACTTGAGCCACTTCAAAAATTTAAGAGGTGTCTGGCATAAAATAAGTGTTCAATATATATTGCTTAAATTTTTGAAAAGTGTTTTAATGAGTGAAACAGAATAGGTATCGTATGAGCAAAAAGACAAACCTCAAACCAAAATGTTTTATGTTCTTTTATGTGGGAGAAAAATTTAAATGCAAGCAGTCAACAGAGAAACCTAGGAAAGTTCCCAAAAACCTAAAATTTTCATTTTGTCATATAATTATAAGAATACAAAAGCCTTTCCAAAGCATCTTTCCTACTCAAGCATCTTCCAACTCTGTAATTCAAGAAACAACTAAACATTCTTAACACACCACATAAATCCCTTGTCATAAAGGTTTTTGGTAGAGAATTATAAGAAAATCAGCTACACAATATTTTTAACTCCTAACTCCAAATAAACTGTTGCAAGAGTCAGAAATAATACATTGAAGAGTCAGCATATATGAATACTTTAATTAAAAATTATTATCAATATTTTATAGAATTGGGATAGAAAAAATTGGCGACCACCTAAGGAAGAAGTTGGGAAAACGTGATTCCTTCAACATAATATGCCCATCTGGAATTGTTGACGTTCTCTCTAGACCAGAAACTTCTCAAAAACAAAATGATTTTTTAAAAAGCTATATTCATTAATTCAAAAAATAATTTGAGACTTATAAACGTTAACACCTGTCCTCAACTCAGGGTTTTAGAGTCTCCAACAAGACATGATTCTGCCATCGCGAAGCTTATAGTCTTGTAAGAAAATGTTTTTCTAGAAAAATTGCTTTTACACAGCCACACAGATTAAATTCAAATGTAAACTTAGCCCATTAAGAATTTTAATTAAAATGGAGCATACTAGTCGACCTGAAAGAAGCAATTTACAAACAAGAGTGCTTTAATGTGCAAGGCTTTTTTCCTGTGTCAAAACAGCGATTCCCAGTTTTACAAAATATCTGTGATGAAAAAATAAAATCTTGGCTCATCATCTGCATCCACCAGGGAGCAACATTCAAGTGTCAGCCTCTCTCTTCTGTACCAGTCACTGAAGAATAATGAGTCACCAAAGGACCAGCATTGGTTACCAAAATGAATATATTTTGTTCTGTAGTTTCCTGTCCCAGGGGCAAAAATACAAAGCAAAACAAAAAATGGAGCAACGTACAGCACCAAATATTCAATTCAAGGCATTATGCCAAGAAAGCAACAGAAAGTTTTACAATTGAGCCAAAGGCTTCTTGGTTTCTTTTAAAAATTTAAATCGTGACAATTATCTTGATGTTTCTTGATGAATCAGATCTGTCTACAGAACAAAAGTGTGCTCAGGAGTTTTGTGTACTCTGAGGAATAATTATTTCCTAAGCTTATTCACTTTTTTAAGAAAGCAGCTTACAGACAGATTTAAAAGCTAGAGAGCTTGAGTGAAAACATTTGTAATCAGTCAACCTACAGAGCCATTTAGCCTGAAACATCAATTGAAACAGAAAAAGGATTCTGGGAGGAAAAGGAACGTAAAAACTCATCCCATCCAAAAATAATAATATATTTTTACATATATTATTAAGAGAGAAATGACAAACAGAGTGTGAGGAGGGGAGGGGCAGAGAGAGAGGGAGACAAAGGATCTGAAGCAGGCTCCAGACCGATGCGGGGCTCGAACCCACGAACTGCAAGATCATGACCTGAGCTGAAGTTGGCACTTTCCCACCCAGACCACCCAGACGCCTCTATATTGTTACTCTTCTAGCATACACTGCTCTTTCAGCTTTGTGGTCTAAACTGTTGCAAAACTTTTAAGTCATCACTGCTTTCTTCAGTTGTGATGACAAAGCTTGCATTTAATTATAAGAGCATTGAGTGACCTTCGAACCTCTACAGTGGCTATTTCATTTCTTTCCCTCTTGATGTAACTACATTAGTGCATAGCACATAATACATTGATAAATCTATTCTAATAGAAGATTAGCAGTAATTTATATTTTACCTTTCTTGCACATAAAGGTAACTTATTGCTAAGTAGCTATTAAAATGCATTTAAAATGTCTATCAATGCAGGGGTGTTTTTGTTTCTCTGGCTGCCTAACAAGCTACCCTAAAACTTAGTGGCGGAACAAAAAGTTGTTTTATTTACTACTCACAATTCTGCAATCTAAGCTAGGCTCAGCCAGAAGGTTCTTTGTAGCTCATCTTGCCGGCTGTCACATGAGGCTACACTGAGCTGGCAGGGACCAGCGAGGACACTGGAAGAGCCAGGCCTCTCCACTAGGGCAACTGGACTTCTTGGATGTACTTGCCCAGAATTCTTAAGACTTAGGTCCAGAACTTACAGGATGTCACTTCTGCTGATTCCATCAGGGAAAGTCACAGACCCAACCCACACCTTCTGAGGGAGGGGCCTGCATGATGGTATAAATACTAGAGGAGTCTTATTGGAGCCTTTTAACATAACAGACCATAAGGGAAATTTAATTCCACCTTCAGAATTTACACTGTATTTTTTCGTGGAAGAGCCCAGAATAATAAAAAAAAAAAAATCCAAGCAAAATATGTGAAAGAAAAGTAACAGGTGGGGGTGGTCGAGCAGGTGGAAAGGAAGGAGAAAATCCTTACTGGTAAGATGAATACAGTCAACCATGAAATAGATAACTGAATGGAATTGGTATAAAAATCTGTACCTTAAAAAATGTGTGATTTTTGTGTATTATTAAATCATTTGTTGATAAAAGTAAGAAGAAGCTGCATATAGAAGCTGAGTCATTATTTATTACATATCATATAATCCTCAAGAAGCTGAACAAGAGGAATGATACACCAGGTCATTACAGGAAAGTATATACACTACACCCTCATCAGCCATTAGGATGACTGTCAGCCTAACAAGTAGAATTAGTGCATGAACAATAGCAAGCAGTGGCTCACCCTTCACACCCAGAACTCACAGACCACAGCCCTGGGAGAGCGTGGGTTTTGTGAGCTTCTAGTCCCTTGCTGGGAAACACAGAGAATACCCTCATTTCAAATACCATTTCTATACAGTAGCCTAAAAGTCAATGAAGCCATTCTGAAACTTGAAACAATATGGATCTCCCATAAATGAGACCCATATATAACACAGACCATTTTCTTCTACAGAAGCCACTGGAAAGAACCATGGAATTCTGTTACTGGAAGCCTTTGTGTGCGTCTTCCTTAGAAAGAGCAAATTAGATCCGTTTGTAACAAATTTGTCTTAAATTGCCTCATATTTTCAAAATAAAATGCCACGATACTCCTCTGTCAAGACTTAATTACACATGCCAACCAATTTAATGTAATACCTAATATATTCAAAGGGGAAAAAACATATATAGCTGACTTCTACTGGCATTTCTTTAGTTTTTCTAATTTTGAACTTGTCCCTTTTCCCTTAATTTATTATTTACATTTAGGGAGGGCGTATCTTAGAAAAAGAAGAGAAAAAGCATGTGGAAGAACACAAAGAATTCTATTCAAAGAAACTCACAAAATACATTTCCCTCAATGTAACATATGGAGCATAATGTGCTACAATGTTAGCTTTCCTTTTTGTTTCTAAACATCTGCTAATAAGACTTTCTTCCTCCAACGTGCAAGATGCTTTCATCAAGCCAACTCGTTCAATTAGCATCTACATCATTTAAGTAACTACACAAATTATACAAATTAACAAAATAGAAGGGCTGAAGTAGAATCTATAAAACTTCAACCCTCACTCAGGTCACCTATCTTGTCTTCCCTTTCCCAATGCTGCAGCTTCGCTGGATGAACCGTGAATGGCAAGGAGTTTTCTCAAGGAAGAGAGTATGTTGCATTGATAGGAAAGGCTGACCCGAAATCACAAGGTATCAAGATGATTCAGTACGAATGGGCAAATACTGAGATGGACAGAAAAACTTATGTTCTGTCTCCAGGATGCCATCTTATACATAGAATTAGATTCAAAAAGAATATGTATAAAATTATTTAAACTTTTTGGAGTTAAAAGTCTTTACCTAAATTTAAAGTAACACAATAAGTATACTCAATGTTAACACTGCCTCTCTATGTTTCGTGGTAACAATCTGCAACATAAGTAACCCAGTAGTAGGAGTGTTCACAGTCCTTAAAGAACTTTCACCTCCGTCTTCTTTGGTCTGTGAAATAATAGTCATTATTTGGTATTTACAGTTGCCAAATTTGAAAGAAATTTGGAAGACATTAATTTATGGTCATATCACAGGCTTTTTTAAAAATTTATTTTTTAATGGTTTATTTATGTTTTGAGAGAGAGATAGAGATAGCATGAGCAGGGAAGGGTCAGAGAGAGAGGGAGTCACAGAATCCGAGAGACAGGCTCCAGGCTCTGAGCTGGCTGTCAGCACAGAGCCCGACGCGGGGCTTGAACCTACCAACCGTGAGATCATGACCTGAGCCGAAGTCAGAAGCTTAACTGACTGAGCCACCCAGGCGCCCCTCACATCACAGAACTTTAAAAACACAAATTTTCTAGCATCATTATTTACAAATCTGGAAAATAAGATTCAAAGTTTCCATTCATATCATTTTTTTATGAAGATACAATTACTGGGTAAGAATAATTCAAGTGAGAAAATTAGATTCGGTCGAGGTAAAACAAATGAAAACTATAAGCACTTGGGAAGCACACCGTATAACACAGGTTAATCATTACTACTGCACTCTAAGAGATGGAAAATACCCAACTATGAAAGGAAAGAAACACAAAAGTGTGGGTAGAATCTTTAACAGAAAGGCCATTGTTTACCCATAAGTTTCAGACTCCAGAAATATGAACACCTGCCAGGTAATTAAATACACCCACATGCACAGTGTTCCATCGTGCTTTTCTTTTTTTTTTAATGATCGCCATTTATTATCATCACCAACAGGTAATTTTCTAAACAACATAAGATCTATATTGGAACTGAGGAAAGCTGAATACTTGAAATTAGCTCAAGCTACTCCTCTTGGATGATACGTTACAACATGTGCCTGCTCACAGGGAGAAAGTGTAGGGCATCAGGATTTCCTCTGTGCTCCCTCGCCTGCACGGTGATACAGCTACCACAGAGTCAAGAGCGGGGACTGCTCAGTGAAACTAACTTGAGAAGGGTGTAACTCATCATTTCTTCATCCTGCACCCAAGCCAATTTGCCTTTCCACACCCAATGCATCTCCAAGTCCAATTAGGTGACATCTATCTTAAGCATTTAAGCTCCTTAAAAAGACTTCGCTTTTAACCTTTTGCAAGGTATTGATACTATTAGCAACTTATTTTTGTTTTTATAATGCCACAACTAAGTATGAAACTTCTGCCTCGATTAAGATAGAAAGAAACTGTGCTTTGAAAAAATATTAAAGCTAAGATTCTCGATATCAGCAATCCTCAACCCACAGAGAGAGATTTTACAATACAATACAGCAGACTCTACCTATGCACACATACACACACATACATAAACAGACATGCTTAAACCACATTCTAATATGTACATTTCATGAAACAAGTCATACTTTTAGTGCATATGAGACTCTCCATTATTTTCTCTTCTATTTCTTTTTTTTTGTAATTTACTTTATTTTTTAATGTTTTTATTTATTTCTGAGGGGGGGGTGTGAGCAGGGGAGGGTCAGAGAGAGAGGGAGACACAGAATCTGAAGCAGGCTCCAGGCTCTGAGCTAGCTGTCATCACAGAGCCCGACGCGGGGCTGGAACCCACGAACCGTGAGATCATGACCTGAGCCAAAGACGGATACTCAACCAACTGAGTCACCCAGGTGTCCCTCTATTTCTTTTTTTTATCCTGCTCATGGTCCCTAATTTGGTTTTACCAACCCACTAGTTGGGAAGCAACCAGTGTTTGGAAAACAGCTTCTTCTTTCATAAAAATCACTCCTGCCAATCACTATGACACTTCCTGCAGGTGAAACTAAAAAGACACTCCAAAGGGGTTGGCCAATTTGTAAAAAGGACTGCTTCTGAAACATGAATGAACCAGGCAGCAGGATATCAAGAGCAGATGAGCACTAACTGTGCATCTCCAAAAGCAAATTAGTCACTTACCGCTCTATTGAAAGTGTACTGTAATGGGCCTTTTTTGGACAGGAAAATGGAAATTTAAACAAGATTTTATTTTTCCTTATTATGTAGGAATTATTATGTAGGCAAAATATTTTTTAACTGATAATATCAAGTGTTGAAAAGGATGTGGGAAAAAGTGTGCACTGTTATTACGACTGTAATTTTGTACAGCCGTTTTGAAGAATGATTTGGGAGCATATAACTACATTTTAAACAGGCAAATCCCTCTGGCCCAGCAATTCTTTCAGTAATTTATGTTAGGCTCTTACACATACACAGATATCTTATGTTTCAAGACACGGACCATCGGTAAGAAAATACTTATGGTACAATCACATTCTTCAATTATATATATTTTTTAAAAATGTCTAAAAGATAAGGTCTTTCCATACCATTGTTTCTCAATGGGATAATGCTGGCATGTGAGGCAGGATATTTCTTCATAAAATTCTCCTACATGTTTAAAAATATTCCCGGGGTTGAGCAGGGAGAGTGGTCCCATCTTGGAGTGAGAAAATGACTATTCCATGTTCCCTATAAAGAATTTTTTCAAAGGGTATTACAAGGGGAAAAAAGAAAGCTAGTTGCAGAACAATAGCTGTTATATGACTGCAATTATGTGAAAATAAATCAACCACATTCTGGCATATGTGCCCATGAATGTACTGAATTGGGGGCCCTCAGAAGACAGATTTACAAATTCTGCCTGATGAGCTCCAATATTATTTGATTTTTTAAAAGACTTTCTTTCTCCATTTTATTAGGTTAACATTGTTTTATTTGGGGAAACTAAAGTCCACAATATACTGACAAACCTTAAGTGGCTAGTTTGAGAATTGTGGAGCCTTTTGAAAAAGCTATAAAGCAAGGAGGGAAGACTGTCATTAAAGTGACAAGATCTCTCTTCAATATACTAATTAAACACACATTAAAAAGTAATTTAAAACATGGAAATTAAACAATAACACTACTTAGGTCCCCATTGTCACCCTCCTCCCACAATACGTGTAAAACTATTACCTCTGAACTCTGTACCCGGCTGTCCTGTCTCACCAGGTCAGAGGCCACATGTCACCCACTGACCACTCTCCACTCTACCTCTAAGAGCCACTGCTCGGGAAGAGGCTGCTGAATGATGATTTTGGAAAAAAATCTGTGAAACAAATACCTCCCTGGACATGAGTTTTAACTAGTTTACAGGGTTGAGATGAGTCAGAGAAGAGATGGTCCACGTTCCACAACAATAGTTGAAAATGAAAAATTAACACAACTGGTCTTTCTAATAAAATACTGGATGGTATTTAGTATTTTGCATTCCGACTTTGAAACTCTAAGAATTAAGCAAAGCCACATGAAGTACTATCATTTTAGGTGAGCAATTATTTTAGAAGGATCAGATCCAAAGTAAAATCATCGGAACAATAACAGCGACTTGTACACACCGCAGTGACAATCCAGGATCCGCTCCCCACTCTTCCTTACTAAACAGCACCAATTAACATCCAGGGCAGCCATGTGCCCAGACAAAAGCACATGACCCCTTGCAGCCAGTGGTGGGCATACACTCTTCAGTGTGATGTAGGCAGAAGTCACCAGAGAGATCACCTCTCCCAAAAAATCCTCATTAGAAGGAAGCCCTCCCTCTTACCTCTTCTTTCAGCTGTAAATCCTGAAACTGCAGCGGCCCACTTGTACTTTTATGGAGGAACCCACGTGACAAAGACGGCCTGCCCTCCCCCCCTTCCACCTCCCCAGATCTGAGGACCTGGTCCTTTACAGTGTTGAGCAGCTGCATGACCCTGGACTGCCTACCTGTTTGACCTTCTGTTACCTGAGAAAAATCAGTGTCTTGACTCCAATGCAGGGGTTTTCTGTTGGAGCTGAAAACGCTCCTAGTGATACATTATCTATGGGGGAAAGCCCGCAACACAGCACTGACTCCCCTTGCTGAGACTGTAAGAGGATCAAGGATAATAGAGGAAAAGGGAAGATCTGATCAAGGGAAGACGCAATATATAAATGAGTAAAGAAGACAGAGCTGCCAGTGTACATTGGGATGATACCCACAGGCGCGCCAGGGATCACCTCTGGCCACTGACCTCTCAATAAAATGGGCTTTCCCCTCCAGACTTGCAGATACCTAGGCTTCCCTTCTTTTGGCAACTTCTTCTGGAGCTGACCACTTTTTGGATCACATCAGTAGCCCATCCTAATTAGCCAGCTAAGAAAACATTATTAAGAAACCTCAGGCAGGTTCTCAAGACCACAAATTATCCTGAGAAGACAACCATGAAGAAAACGTATGCTTCCTTACATACCATGTTTTCTTACCCATTTCCACATTTATCAGCTATCACAATCAGTTCTCATTTACAGGATTTCAGCTTCACTTATTGTTGCTTCAATCTGTACGCATCGTTCTCCACCCCATAAACACACACACACACACACACACACTCACACTCACATAATCTTACATTTCAACTCACAGTTAATGTTCTACTGTTTGAACTGGATCTCCCTGCTAACCACACTCATACAAAAATGGGCAGTCACACTCTGAGAAGGTTACATGATTTATAGCCAAAACAACAGAAAGGTACCTATATGGAGGTACTTGAAAAAAAATCAACCCAGGTTTTATTCCTTACATTTTAATTATCAATTCCATGATTTTAAAAGGAAATTTATACACATTTTCAGAAAAGTTTCATAAGCAAATTGTCATTGTCTCAGATGACATTAGAAACTCAGGGCTTGGGACGCCTGGACAACTCATTTGGTTAACCATTCAACTCTTGATTTCGGCTCAGTTCGTGAACTCAGTTTGTGAGTTCAAGACCCACAGGGGAATCTACACTGACACTGTGGAACCTGCTTGGGATATTCTCTCTCTCTTTCTCTCTCAAAAACAAACGAATAGACAAAAAAAAAAGAGAGAGAGAGAGACCAAAGAAAATTATTAACCCAACAAAAACCAATGTCCAAGCATTTCAGAAGATAAGCAGTTCCTGGCATAACGTCAGCACCAAAGCTAATGTTTAATTTGTTTTAATAATATATATTATCAAACATGAGAAAATTTAAACTTCACTTCTCATTTCTGTATTGTAAAAGAATTTACCTTTTATTACCTTTCATTAATAGCAGCAGAGAAAGATAAAATCACCAAGTCTGAGCCATCCTATCTCTATGAAGCATGTCTTTAATTTCTGTGTAGAAGCTGGCAGTTTCTAGAATGTCCCTGAGCTACCTGGAAAATGAACTAAATCTAGATAATGAAAAAAAATCTATAAATAATTTCAATGAGAAATCAACTGCAAAAAAGAGGTTTTTAAGATATAATATTTGGAAATATTTAAAAAGTTCCTGAACATGTCATTTAAGAGTATGTGATAAGGAAACCATAACACTATCTTGGGAAAAAGTTTTGCTATCTACAGCCCTCTCCTAAAACTGAAGCTTGGAGCCATCACTGAGTTCTATTATAGTCTGTGTGAATCCTTCTAACTTTAAATTGGAATTAAAGAATTTTAATTTTGACAAAATCCACTCTATGACAAAACAATTTCCTGGGGCTAGCAGAAAGAACTTTGAATATTTTTTTTCTTCTATTACTTAAAACATTAAAAAAAATTTTTTTTTTGAGAGAGAAGAAGAGAGAGTGTGAGCAAGGGAGGGGCAGAGACAGACAGACAGACAGAATCTGAAGAAGGCTTCCGGCTCCAAGCTGTCAGTACAGAGCACAGCAGAGCTCGAATGCACAAACCAGGAGACCAGGACCTGAGCCCAAGTCTGATGCTTAACCAACTGAGCCACCCAGGCACTCCTGTTTTGTTTCTTTTAAACTGTACTCTTGTGGGGCGCCTGGGTGGCTCAGTCAGTTAAGCGTCCGACTTTGGCTCAAGTCATGATCTCACAGTTCGTGGGTTTGAGCCCTGCGTCCAGCTCCGTGCTGACAGCTAGCTCAGAGCCCGGAGCCTGTTTCAGATTCTGTGTCTCCCTCTCTCTCTGACCCTCCCCTGCTCATGCTGTCTCTCTCTCTCAGAAATAAATAGAAACCATTAAAAAAAAATTGTTTACACTGTACTCTTGTTCTCTCATACATATGATGTCAACAGGCTGGTAAACTGCGTTGTACTCACACCAAGACAGGACTGGACCACTTATTCCACATTTACATCTAGTAGCAAAGAGCAAGTGAATGGGAAGTAGCATATGAGTGCTGTGCTTGAAATACTGTATTTCTTAACTGTCCTCTTATAAAATCACTCTCATACTTCTCCTGACTACTCATGAAAGTATAATATAATAAATAATGGAAGGTATTTCTGAATGGCAGCTTTGTCAGAGATATTATCTTTCTCCACAACCATAGAAAAGCCAAGGTAGTCCTGGGCATCTCCTGCCAAAGTATGGATCTGAAGTTAAAAAGAATGATGCTCTCACATCAACTGATTCGGTGAGGACTGAAGAGCACAGGAATTACAAAGATACCCGATAGTAAAAATATTTCATAATATTTTGACTCAGTATGGTAAATGAACAGAACCGGAAATCAGGCAACTAAACACAAAAAGCTAATTAAGAAGGATTTTCTCCCACCGCACCCCTTTCCAAAATACAGAACTTGCACGATGTCCTTCCTTCATGTAACGCTAACACACCTACTATGCTGAGACAAAATAGTACATCTTTTGTGAAGTCTACACAGCGGAAGGCACAGAAGCCCAAGGTTTCAACCTAGCAGTGTTGACGCCGGCCGGCAGTAGGAGCCACACCTGCGTGATTCCCCTTCTGCAGGAGCACACCCACAATAGGTGCAGTGTTCTTAAACCACTTGTTCTGTTTTCAAACTTCCTCTGCTTCTCTGAATTAGGCTATGCTGAAACACCTAAGGTTTCAATGATCTAGGAGTTGAGCCTGGGCAAGGAAAATTTCAGGTTAATGTGTGTCTTAGTACTTCCATTTGAATAAGGAATCAAACACAGACTTGATTACACAGAAATGTTTTTTATAAAAGGACTCCTTACTCTTCCCTTGAAATATCGGAGAGAAAAATATAGAACTCTGACCAAAGGCACAGAAAGGCAGATGTATTCAGTCCCATATGCCCCCTTAACTTATAGAGACCAAAGGAACTATATTTATCTGCACGATTTCAAAACTCCAATAATTGTTTAATGTTACTTAACCAAAAAGAAAAGGTTAAATATGAGAAAATTTAAATGTCATCTCTCACATCACAGACTTACCTTTTATTACATTTGTTAACAACAATAACAGAAATAAGAAACAGCAGGGCTGATTCTATGAAATCATGTCTTCATTTTCTGCCCAGAAATTCAAAGTTTCCAGAATGTCCCCAAACTTAACAGAGAATAAATTAAATCTAAGTAGGAAAAAGAGTCTTGAAGAATTTCAATGAGAAAACAAACTTATACCTAGAATAAAACTTTTTCAAAAAAGATCTAAGAATAAGTGATAGTTCCTCAGTTAAATAAATTTGGCTTTATGAACGTTAACCAGTATAGCAACAAAAGAAACAGGAATAGGTACCATGGCTTTCATAGATTCCTTTCAGTTCTAAAAGGTTCCCAGATCATCATTAACTATTTTACAAGTATAGGTTAATTATAATCCATACAAGAAAAAATTCAACTTGAGGCTGCAATATTTACCCTTCTAATGCTGCTTGCCCAAAACACACTAAGGTACAAACTGAAATGTTATATTCCCAATCCTTGAAAAAGGCCATTATTTTCAACTGATAGTGGAATCATTTATTATAGTGTGGAATTCTGTGACAATATCTCATGATTCAATGTGCTATCCTCTCTCCCACAAGCACTGGGGCTGGGGCGGGTCCTTTGGTCTTACATACTATATTATGGTTCCTTTAAAGAAGATTCATAGTCATTTGACTCGCCTCCTCCCATCTTTTCTCATTTCAGACAAACAAGTGAGTCACTCATGAATGCTGTAAGACTGGCTACTCATATTTTGGATGCTTGAGCATTTTGTTCAAACAAGCATGGATGTATGGTGACTATTAATTTATTCTGGTCGAATCACTAATAGGCTTAACAGGTTGAACAAGATCTTAGGCAGAATATTCTAGACTTAAGAAAAAGAAACCTGTCCCAGAAGAAAAAATAATTAGTTACATACCTGTACCTGTTGTAAGAACACTATCCATGGATCTCTCACAAACCAATGGAATTAATGAATATTGGTAAAACATTTCTGAAGGACACTTAAAACATATAGCAAAATATCTCCTTTAAAAATAAAGTGGGCTACAGGCACCTGGCTGGTTCAATCAGAAGAGCATATGACTCTCGATCTCGGGGTCATGAGTTCGAGCCGTTTTGGGTATAGAGATTACTAAAATAGATAAACTTTAAAAATAAATAAATAAATAAATGGAAATAAAATTGCCTACATGTGATCCAGAGATTCTAACAATTCCTTCTCAGGAAATAATAGCCAGGTACACAAAGATACATGTGCAAATATGTTCACTGAGTCCATGATTAAAGTAGGGGGAAAAAGACGTATTAAATGCCTAATAGTATAAGGGGACTGATTAGTATATATTTCCATGTAATGGAATACTATGAAGATATTAAAAATATAGTTTAAAATAGCAAAATAGGGGGCGCCTAGGTGGCTCAGCCAGTTATGTGTCAGGCTCTTGATTTCAGCTCAGGTCATGATCTCGCAGTCTGTAAGACTGAGCTCAGTGTTGGGCTCTGCGCTGACAGCATTGTGCCTGTTTGGGATCCTCTCTCTCCCTCGCTCTCTGCCCCTCCCTGCTTGTGCTGTCTCTGCTCTCTCTCTCTCTCAAAATAAACAAACAAACAAACAAAAAAAACCACAGCAAAATATGACATGACATGTTTACTTGAAAAAAGAAAGAAACAAAACAGCATGTATGATATACTATCATTGCATAGATCTGAATATATTTTAAATTTTAGGTACATCTAACCAAAATGTACAGTTATTCATTTATTCAGTTATTCGTAGTTAACTGTAAATAATGAGGTTACAAGCATTCCTTTTTCCTTCTTAATGCTTCTGTGTTTTCTTTTCTTTTTGTTTATTTATTTTTGAAAGCACGCCAGCGGCAAGGGGGCAGAGGGGTGAGGAGCCATGGACGATCTGAAGCAGGCTCTGTACTGACCTCAGAGAGACTGATGTGGGGCTCCAACTCACAAACTGTGAGATCATGAGCTGAGTCGAAGTAGGACACTCAACTGACTGAGCCACCCAGGCGCCCCATCTACAATATAATTTTTATGTACAGCTTTATCTGCTTTTGACTGGTAAAATCATGCCTGAATAAGATTTGACAAATTTTAAAACAACTACTGATTAGATAATGGCTCACCATGGTATCCAAACCACCACGATACATTTCACCCTTGCCATCCAGGACAAGGCCATGATCTAGTAGAAGATGCTGCCAGTGTGCTTGCCAACCTTTCCCGGTGCATGTTGGTCACGCTTGTCATTCTGGTGCTTCTTTCACTTTCTTTCTAGTATCAAGTAAGAGCTAAACTCACTCAATAGACACATAGCGACAAATTCTTACATGACACCTAGGCTGGCTTAGCCAAGCCACACAAGCTAGTGGGAGCAAAGCAAATCCTAGGTTACAGGAAGGTCCAGATCCATTTGGGGCAACAGGCATACATGGCAACAATGACAAGAATATAATGGAGCAAGAGAAATAGGTACACACAGGTACCTATGAGCAAGCGTAGAATCGGATGACTGCCCAGTAAGAGGAGAGCTGTCTGTCAAAGGACTCAAAAAATCTAGACAGAGCTCAGCATTACAAAGTCAGTAAACACAAAATACAACTAGACTCTAGTTATGCTGCAGTTGGTATTAGTCAGGGTTTTCCAGAGAAACAAAACCAATAGGGTGTGTGTGTGTGTGTGTGTGTGTGTGTGTGTATGCACGCACGCTCATGCACACACATGACCATCATCTAGACAAAAATTTAAGAACTGGCCCATACAGTTTTGGGGGCCAGCAAGTCCAAAATCTGCAGGGCTGTCTTGCAGGCTAGAGACCCAGGGAAGAGCTGACGGTGTAACTCAAGTCCAAAGGAAATCTGGAGGCAGAATTTCCTCTTCCTTGGGGGGACTTCAGTATTTTTGTCTTAAGACCTTCAACTGATAGGAAGAGATCTTCTAGTTACACTATGGAGGGTAAGGAGCTGTGCTCAAATCTACTGATTTAAATGTTAATTCTATAGTATTCTTTAATTTTTTTAACGTTTATTTTTGAGAGAGAGAGAGAGAGAGAGTGTGTGTGAGCGAGTGAGCAAGGAGGGGAGTGGCAAAGAAAGAGGGAGAGACACAGAATCCAAAGCAGGCTCCAGGCTCCAAGCTGTCAGCACAGAGCCTGATGAGGGGCCTGACCCTGGACCGTGGGATCATGTCCTGAGCCAAAGTTGGACGCTTAACCAACTCAGCCACCCAGAAGCCTCAATGTAAGCCATATCTTAAAAATACCTTCACAGCAATATCTAAATTGGTTTTTGACCAAAATCTGGGTGCTGTTGCCTAGCCAAGTTGACACATAAAATTAACCACCACAAAAGCTACATCAGAAAAGAAGAATAAGAAATAAAGGCAATAAAAATGAACAGTTCTCCAGCCCTTCATGATAATTTTGTCTATTTTTCATCTTCTGTTTTCTCTCTCCCAAATCCTGTATTCATTTCTCAGTCTTCCTGTCTACTGATCTTACTGGTAGAAGAGAGCTTTCAGATGCTCACATTCTGCACCAACCTAACTTTCTAACAACTTAACTTCCTTCCTTCCTCCCTCCCTCCCTTTTTTAAAGATTTTATTTCCCTAGAATTGCTCCTCCCAACACGGGGCTCAAACTCACAACCCTGAAATCAAGAGTTGCACACCCCACCAACCAAGCCATAGCCACCCCTCTACAGCTAAACTGTCTACAGACTCAGAACCTAACTGCAATTTTTTACTTCTGTGGCTTCAACTAGCACCACTATGCAGATTAAACCCAAAATCTGGGCCATCTGGTTAAGCATCCAACTTCAGCTCAGGCCATGATCTCACAGTCCATGAGTTCTATCTAGCCCTGCATCGGGCTCTGTGCTGACAGCTCTGAGCCTAGAGCCTGTTTCAGATTGTGTGTCCCCCTCTCTCTACCCCTCCCCTGTTCATACTCTGTCTTTCTCCGTCTCTGAAAAAATAAAACATTAAAAAACAAACAAACAAAAACAACGTCAGCTCTCATTGATCTGTAAGGACACACACAGTTAAGTACAAACACGGTATAACATATGGATGCTCTAAGATGCGTGGGTCCAGAGTGCCCTGAGAACTCGGGAGAGTTGGGGAGGCACAGAGGAACCAGTACACAACATGCCTCAAATGCCAGATCTCTAAGAGTCAGTAGATTTAGCCAGATGGACAAACTGTAGGAAAGGCCACCCAGTCAAAAAGACCAGCAATTAGAACTTGGTGAGGAAAGTTAACACGGAATCAAAATACGTTTAAACTAAAGGTTCAGAAAAATCAGCTATTACAACTAAATGCGATTCAGAAGCCACATCTACTAAAATGGTCTGATTGTAAAATAAGGAAATGAATGAAACACAGAGACTGGCAGCTAAATCAGTGCCATCTTTCAAATTAATGATCTTGAGACATTTATTCCAGGAATAAGTCTGGAAACTATCGCTCCATGTCAAAATATGAATACCTGAAGATAGCTATATGGATTTTTGCTGTGTCGTGACTTGATATGGTAAAAATTGAAAACCAACCCAGAAGTTTATCCATAGGAGGATGACTAAACAGTGTAATGGGGGTGGGTAAGAACAGACACCAAAATGTTGATGAATCTGAAGCAGGGAGTAGGGCTGGCGGGTGTGGGGAATAAAATTCTGTGACACAGGAATCTTTTCCACGACAATTTAATCATACAGCTAATACTTGCATACAAACCAAAAATATAAATGTGCTAACAGATTCCAGATTCAAGTTTGTAAAAATTCAACAATGCTTTTCACAACACTAGCAATGCTGGAATAAATACACACTCTCTCAACATGCCTATTATAAAAAGAATACTTTCACTGCAATGTACAGAATACTATTTCTGTTGGGTTTTTTTTTTTAATATCAAATTGTGTCTCTCTATTTGTAACAATTAGTGTTCCAGAACGGTGTTACATGGGAAAATAGAGGGCCATCACCACTACTACTGTCAACGTCCCTGTAATGTGGCAATTCCTTAGCAAAGGCAAAGAAGTAGAGAGAACTGCACCCCTAGTCAGAACTCTAAGTGCAGGAACATGGGCGCCTTGGTGGTTCAGTTGGTTGAGTGTCTGACTCTTTAATTTTGGCTCAGGTCAAGACCCCAGGGTCATGGGATTGAGTCCCGCACTGGGCTCCACATTGTGTGTGGAACCTGCTTGAGATTTTCTCTCTCTCTCTCTCTGTCTCTCCCCACCTCCCCATGCTCATACATTCTCTCTTTAAAAATAAAAAAGTAAAATAAAAATAAAAATAAATGCAGGAACACCAGAGCCCCATTTCAGAACTTAATTAATAATACAAGCTTAACAAGAAAAACCAAAGTAGAATTTTAAAATACCTACTTCTGGGCTGTTGCAGAGTTCAAAGTCCAATAACAGCTTAAACATCAATTCTTTAGTTGAAGGCTTTCTGCAGGACCATAAAAGGTACAGTCTGCCACATAACAATGTCCTTCTCACTGAAACAAAAGAATATTTCTACAACTGGCCAAGATGGGGTAAAAGGGAAAAAAGAATCAAGAAAACAATGAAGCGACCTTTGGTACTGTTAAAAGATAGCTTGAAATAACAGAAAACTTCAACACAAAGAGCTACTTTCTGGTCTACACCAAAATTTTGGATTTTTATGTTGTGTCATAACCTGAGACAATGCAAAAGAATCATCCAAGTGAAGCCTGTGTTCTGCTGTGTAGAAAAACTTAAGGAGGATAGTATGACCGTCACTCAACACAACATAATTTCTCTTAGAAACAACTGAATGGAAATGCATATACTTAGGATGGTATTCTACGGAATGGGGGGTGGGGGGGAGAGGGAAGCAGGATAAAATGTCAATGTTTGGTCAACCACAATGTTTTCAGCTCTCTTCTAGAATTTCATTCACTCACCAAATCCCACCTAAGTCAAATGCAGAGCAGCTTACAGAAAGAATTCCAGACATGTTAACTGCCAGCTCAAAGAATATATCCTCATTTTATTCATTATCTTCTTTACTTCCATCTCCTTTCCATATAGCCATGGACATTCATTTAGAAGGGGAACTATCAAATGAGAGGTACTGACAACTGGAAAACCCGTAATTTTCAAAACCTGTTGTACGCCAACTACCAATAGTAGTTATCTAAGAAAGAGGACTATGAATAAAGCTCATGACTTATACAGTTCTACCATTTTAGCACTTGATATTTAACTCTTCCTCTGAAATCAGAAAAAAAAAAAAACTCGCATTATAACATCTTTCTTACAGACTCTGTGAAAAACTTAGGACCACTCAGAAAGAACTCTATAGTGGACGCATATGCCAAATATTAAACCAGCATGGACAGTCTCAACTTTAATCAGAGAACTCCAAGGAAAATGTAATTCCCTTGTATCACCCCAAATAGAGAAAACTGTTTACTATTCAGTGACCAAAGTCATAGTACATATTGAAGCCACCAGAAGTTCAGTTCTTGCTCTATGATCTGTTCTGATGTCAGTTCAGACCATCACAATTTGGAATCTTTATCTTTTTAATGTCTATTTATTTTGAAGGGAAAAAGGGGAGAGAGAGAGAAAGAGAGAAACCCAAGGAGCATGGAGTCTGAAGTGGGGCTCAGTCTCATGACAGTGAGGTCATGACCAGTCTCATGACAGTGAGGTCATGACCTGCACCGAAATCAAGAGCCAGCAAGGCACCCCTAGAATATCATAATGTAGGCAGCTATTTAGTAAGTTATAAACCCCTCAAAAAATAAAAGTACTTTTTCTTTTACTTTAGATTCTAGAGGTGATGTAATTTCATTCCCTTACATTTCAAATGAGGAAACCAAGGCTTAGAGAGGTGACAGAACTTTCCCAAGTGTCATTCAAAATTCCAACACTTTTTCAACTTCATCCATTGATAACCACATTTAGATCTCTCTCTCTCTGTCTGAATATTTGTATGTGCATGTAACGAATGTTGAGACATACCAGGCAGCTACCATTCCTGAGTTTATACTTTAGCTCAACTTCAGAGAGAGAAAGAGAGAGACAGACAGTAAACCGTTCCCTAATTGTTAGTATTATTTAAGAAGAAAAGCAAGGCATTTAGAAAGAAATTAACTGAGCCCAGAAATACAGGTGCCATTTCCAATAAACAGAGAAAATTTAGGCTGAAAACTGCCTAAATCATTCCAGGATCAAATATAATCAGGAACATCATCCTAAAATATTCTCAGTACAGACACCATGCTTGAGGCCTTGACCGGACAAGGCAGACATCTGTCTTAAATAACTGATCACTATTCCAATTGTTTATCACTGTTAGTGATAAAGAACGTGGGGCAAACGTGAGCAAATTGTAGTCAGAGAACTGTGACAAACTAGCCAAGCTATAGAAAAAAGGGGAATGCTAGAAAAAAATAGGACACAAACCTAGATATTAGGAATACGAATAAAAAGTTAGTCTCTATACGACTTTTAGCTCACGAAATTTTTTCATAAGATTTATCTCATTTGATCATCACCTAACTCTGGAAGCTGGACCTGACAATCCTCCCATGTTGCAGAAGTGAAAACCAAGACTGATGACAGGGCATGGCCTGGGTCACAAAGTCAGCAAAGGGATGCAACTGGGACGCCCATGTGTTGACCACGGAGGTCATACATCAGAGTAGAAAATGTCTTGCACGTCAAGACTTTAGACTTTAATTTATAGGTAATGAGTTTTCAACTAAGAAGTGACATAAAGACTGTTTTAGCAATATGGAAGTTCCTCAAAAAAATTAACAATAGAAAATCCCACATGACCCAGCAATTCCCCTTCTGGATATTTAATCCAGAGAAAATGAAAACATTAATTTGAAAAGATACATGCACTCCTGTGTTCACTGTAGCATTGTTTACAATAGCCAAGATATGGAAACAACTAAATGCCCATTAACAGACGGCTGAGTACAGATGTGGTGTGTATGCACAGTGGAATATGACTCAGCCATTAAAAAAATAAAATTGTGCCATTTGTGACAACAGGGATATGGATCTAGACAGTATTACGAATAAGTCAGAGAAAGACAAATACAGTGTGATTTCCTTTTTTTAATTTTTATTTTTGTGGGAGAGACAGAGACAGCATGAGCAGGGGAGGGTCAAAGAGAGAGGGAGACACAGAATCCGAAGACAGGCTCCAGGCTCTGAGCTAGCTGTTAGCACAGAGCCCTATGCAGGGTTCGAACCCATGAACCGTGAGATCATGACCTGAGCCGAAGTCAGACGCTTAACCGACTGAGCCACCCAGGTGCCCCTACAGTGTGATTTCCTTATGTGTGGAACCTAAAAAACAAAGTGACAAACAAAACAAAATAGAAATAGAATCATAAACAAAGAACTGATGGTTACCTGGGAAAAGAGGGGTAACGGGGGGTGGTGGTGAAATAAGTGAAGGAGCTAAAGAGGGACAAACTTCAAGCTGTAAAATAAATAAATCATGGGAATGTAATGTGCAGCATAGAGAATAGAGCCAATAATATTATAATAACTTTACAGGGCCACAGATAGTAACCAGACTTATAATAACCATTTCATAATGCATATAAACTTCAAGTCACTGTTATATACTGAAAACTAATATGATATTGTTGTCAACTATATCTCAATAAAAAAAATAATGACGACTAATTTAGGAACATCCATTTGGAAGCAAAGTGCACAAGTGAATTTGACACCCCAAGGAATGACTGAAGAGGAGAAATTCTTTTTGCAATGATGTGGTCCTCAAATGACAAGGGCTGGTAAGAATAATGTTGGGGCCTGTCTCTAGTTGTGACATTATGATATAAAAATATACATGTATATGGTCTTGCTTTGTGGCACAGAACTTCCAGGACTCTTCAAATTTCTTTTTTTTTTTTTTTAATGTTTTTATTTATTTCTAGGAGAGAGAGAGACAGTGTGAGCAGGAGGGTCAGAGAGAGAGGGAGTCACAGACCGAAACAGGCTCCAGGCTCTGAGCTGGCAGTCAGCACAGAGCCCAACGTGGGGCCCGAACCCACGAACCGCGAGATCATGACCTAAGCGAAAGTTGGACCCTCAACCGACTAAGCCACCCAGGCGCCCCCAAATTTCTTGAGTGGCAAAGATGATGACAGTTATTCACAGCAAGCCCCTTTCAGCCATACCTGAATTTCTGTTAGCCAGGTGACTCTAGGTATAGGGGCTGGTTACCAACCACATGATTAGAAGGTTAGAACTTTCAGGCCTGCCCACTCTCATCCCTACCCCAACCTCTGGGGAAGAAGCAGGGGCTGCAGATGGAGCTCAACCAACAACGGCCAATGATTTAATCAGCTGTGACACAAAGTGATGGAACCTCATTGGAAATCCTAAAAAATCGGGTTCAGAGAGCTTCTGGTGGGTAAGCACATCTGTGTGCCAGAAGGGCAGTACACCACAACTCCTCGCAGACTCCTGTGATCTCCGTGTGTACATCTTCATCTATATCTTTTCTTATATCCTTTATAATGGACTAAGACATATTAAGTAAGCATTTCCCTGAATTCTGAGCTTATAGCAAATCATCAGTCCAGAGGAGGGAGTTGTGAGAACTCTCAATTTATATCCTAGAAATATGGGGGACAACCTGGGACTTGCAACTGGTATCTGAAGCGGGGGGAGTCTTTTTTTTTTAACATTTATTTATTATTGACAGAGAGAGATGACAGAGCATGAACAGAGGAGGGGCAGAGAAAGGGGGGAGACACAGAATCCAAAGCAGGCTCCAGGCTCTGAGCTATCAGCACAGAGCCTGACATGCGGTTCAAACTCTCAAACTGGCGAGATCATGACCTGAGCCAAAGTCAGATGCTTAAACTGACTGAGCCACCCAGGCGCCCCAAGGGGGGTGAGTCTTTTGAGACTGAGCCTTTAACCTGTGGGATTCAGGTGACTGGTGTTAGAATTACTTAATGAAAGGAGAAGACCCACACAGTTGGTGTTGGACATGTTGTGAGTGGTTGCCAGTCTTGATGATGACATGGTAGAAGTGCCCCCCAAAACAAGGTTTTTTCTCCTCCTATCAGCCCTCCATAGAGTGTCCATTCAACCCAGAAGACATTATCACCTACCCCTGAAGACAAAATGAGACAAACAGAAGACCCAGCTCCCATCTCTCCTCCTGGGAGCAGTCCACTCCCATTTAAGAGTGGACTGAGCCTCACTAGGATAGGCTGTTAAGCCCCTGCCTACTCTGCTACTTTTATGATCCTCCCATGAATATGGGGGCCCCATGACTCATACTACAGAATAAGGGAGACCTTGTTCTGAGAGAAATTGCTCACCGGCTCGATATAAAATGGGAGAAGCAAGGGAAATGAAAAGTCAAAGATGACCCTTACAGTCTGGTCTGCCAGTCAGAAGAGCAGCAGTATCCCCAACAGAATAGGGAAGGGAGAGAAGTGTGCAGGAAAGATGCTCTGTTCGATAAGACAGACGGACATACACACAGAAAGTGACCAGGGGCTCTAGGCAAAGGGGGTGAAAAGAACACAGGCATTCAATCTAGATCCCTCTCAAAGCCCCACTAAAACTGCAACAAAGGAATTGTTTTTTAAAAAATGGAGAGAATGAGGGGAGAGGTATTGAGACCATTTTTGGAAGCTGGAATAGGAAACAAGTTGAGCAGTACCTGACTTGAGACTTGGTAGAGCCAATCCTAAACCAGCTTGGAGGAAAGCTAAGAGCCTACTCAGTTTACTTGGCAGAGTTCTCAAAGTTCAGTCCTGGGTCGTAACAAGTATTCTGGAAGTACAGGTCAAGTGATTCTCTTGGGAAAGGGGTAACAGGTAAAATAAGGATTGGCTGAAAATTGCTTATGCAGTCTGAACACTACATCCCCCATCCCACTCCAAGCCACTAGTCACTGCCCCTCGTACACTCTGGCAGAAGACTGGGGGTTAATTTTCAAAAGAGGTTAAAACACAGGGTTTCTGGCTCAAGAATACAAGACACAGTTGAGAACCTACCAAAAGCAGAGGGATTAAGTAAACAGATGCATTCTGAATGCCGAAATATCCTGTCTTTTTTCCACAGTCTCTGGGCAGCTGACAGCCAGGACTTACCCTCCAGCTAAGAGATTAGACAAGTGTTCTCTGGAGAATCTGACCAGCCTACAATGGCCTAAAGCCACTGACAACACGGGCCCTGTACAAAATCCATCTACCCAATCAACAGGCTCCATCCAAACCCTCAGACCCTCCAAATGGCTTTCCTTCCCTCACTTATAAATGAAGAGACAACCAAAGACTATCAGACATCTCAGGAAAATCACTAAAATAAAAAACAGACAGAGCAAAACAGAAAACAAGTCGGAAGAAACACTGTTGAAGGTAAATAACACTAATAAAACTTACGAATACTCTCAAAGAGATAAGTAGAGACAGTACTTCAATGAATTAAGAGCAGGGTGTTATACAAAGAAATGAAATAGCAGAAATGAAAAGCTCAGTAGAACGGGCTACAAGAGAAAGAGTAAGAAATGTGTCAAAAAGGAACACGACAATGAGATGGGAAAGGCATAGAGAAAAGATAAAGTTAGAGGATCATTCCAGAAAACCTAACATCTGAAATTATAAAGAAGAGAGAAAATTGAGAGGAAACTAAAAATTAATTCAAAAACTTCTTTCAAAACTAAAGCACAAGATTTTCTATATTCAAAGAGCTCATCAAGTATCCATTGATACTAATTAAAACATACGCATTCACACCGGAAGGACATCACTGAGATTTTGGAATGCTGAGATTAAACAACTGACTAAATCTTTTAGAGAGGAAAAGGAAGTTAGAGGAAAAGGAAGTTACACACAAAAGGTCAGGAATCAGGATGTCGAGCTTCTCTACACCAACACTGGAAAACTAAAGACTAAAGACTAAAAACTAAAGACAACTAAGAAAGCCATGTCTTCAAAACAGAAAAATTAAATAAAAGATTTTTAACCTAGAATTCCTTACCCAGCAAAACTATCAATCAAATGAGAAGGTAGACATGCAAAAAATTTGCCTGCTGTACAATATTTCTTAGGAAGCTACTGGAAGCAGAGCTCTACCAAAATAAAGCACTAAACCAAGAAGGAGGAGGCAGGCTTCATAGAGACAAGAAATCTCTAGAATAAGGAGAAAAGAATGACAGTCATGCGCCAGCTACAGGGAAAAATCAACCTAGGTTAGATTCAATCTGAAAGCTCTGGGAGAAAAGCTTCTTCAGAAAAGGTAAAATTGATAGAATTTTTAAGGTATTTAAGAAAATACTGACAGGGTAGAGTTTGCAGTTGAGATACTAACAAACACATAAAACACACACACACACACACACACACACACACACACACACACACACAAACACCAAAAAGGGCCAGTATTAATGCCAGGGAAAACAAAAGGTATACAGTAAAGGAAAAATAATCATGTTTGATGAAGGGCTTGGCTCTAAATAGTGTAAGCTGTCAACAACATTGTAAGCATCAAATACTGAACTACACAAAACCACAATATAAGTGTATGGTAGGGATGTGGGGATGAGAGGTGAACATACATATATGGTGGGAGTCAGATGGTGGAGAAGCAAACAGAGCTTCATTTTCACCTTGAGAAGTCCACAGACAATACCTCATACTACAAAAGAAAACATGAAGTAGCAAACACAGCTTGAGGCTTAAAGATACGGAAGCAAATTTCTCAAAAATCAGCTAAAAATTGTAAATGACTACCCATGTCCTTTGGTTCTCCACTCTAGCCAACCCACACTGCTCCCTTCCATGGCCACGAAGCCAGCTCACCATAGTATGAAATGAATCACTAAACCTTCCACAGCCACCAGGGAAAAGTCACAGCAGGTAGTTTAACTGTCCTGTAACAGTGACATCTTAGTCTGTCCACACTGAAGAAAATACATGACCTTTCAAAGTGCTGTAGTGACCATTAGTCAGTGAAGAATTTTATCACTGCCTCCTCCTTATGATTTTCTTTCGCCTCAGTAGTTATACTTCTGACTACTCACCACTCAACAATAAAACTTAAAACTTAAAGTATTTAATTATTATCTCTAACCAGGAAAATAAAACCCACTTTATATGAAAAGCATACTTCAGCTTAGTCTGGATCCACAATGCCACCTGAGAGGTAATATGATCTATGTCTAATATGAAATGGGGGACTCGAGGGAAGAACCTGATCGGGACACAGTAGGTAATTCAGAACACTTTCCAATTCTTTCTAAAACAGATATGACCATAGCTCACCCTAACATATGCCATTATGACTGTCAACACATGAAGGACCCAGCAGAGTAAAAATATTTCTAGATTTCTCCCATTACCTCTTCTCCATTAGCCCAAATAATCAATAAAAAAAGTCGATAACCAAATAGGCCACCATGACTGGAATATAGTAAAAACTGTGTATTTCTTAATTATGCTAAATATTAAATTTTAGCTGTTCATATGTTTTCAATGAGAAAGCCTGAGGAATTTGCAAAGTGATTTCCCTGTGGGGAAATACTTAACTAGGGGTAAAAAAAGACTATTGTTATTTGGTCCTGCCCCATTAATATAAACAGACACTTATGTAGCTAAGATTTAAGTAACTCAAACAGTTTCCCAGACTCAGCACTTTTTACCTCTCCTTCCCTTTCTCTCTTAGTTTTTATAGCTACAAAGAAAACCCATCCAAATTCATTTCTGGCTACAGAGATGGGGAAACCCAGCTCCACAGAACACAATCATTGCACAGTGTTCTAAAAGCTCTTCACTGATTTTTTTTTTCAAAGTTCAAGTTAAAAAACAGAAGTTCATTTTCACTTTGGAAATCGAACTTGAAAGAAAAATGTGACCTCCCAGAACTTAATTCCTTCCAAGGAACTCCCTCAAGAACATACATTGTTCAGACATGGCCACTTGGGAAAAACATTTCCAAGTCATGTTTGATATGTGAAGCTACATGGGACTTGACAGGAATCGTTTTTAACAAGCTCAAGTCTGTCTTTTCCTTACATGCTCAACACGAATTAAAAACATGTACTTTACCAAAAGCTCGCTGGATTCTATAAACAATTCAGATCCTTTTACAGAGAATGCACCAGGGAACTGGAAAGGATCTTTAATGCTTTGCATGTTGTTTGCTTTAAAAAAAAAAACAAACCCACAATCTTTGAACAGAAATCAAATGCAAATGCATGCCCATATAAAACAGAGGTAAGCAAGAAAAAAAAAAATTAAGTGGGCTTTTCAAACTGATAAAACTACTGACTCTTAAACATGTAAACACTCCTAAAGAAAATTAAAAGAGGCAGTATAAGCAGCCTCTTACAGACAGATATTAAAGTTCCACATATACTTGCCAATCTTCCCACAGGAACCCGCAGGCTGCTGGTGGTTCACCTTCCTTCGGCTGCCCTGGAGCTGTTACCTGGAGTGAAGATCCACAGCCAACATCCTGGCTGAGTACAGGGTCTAAACGGCTCAGTCCCATGCACCCACACTCCCTGGAAACTCTCCTATCCCCTGCTTCCCAAGCTTGATACTCAAATATCCTGCTATCCCCAAACCGTGAGGTCCACCTGCCCCTAAAAAAGGAATTTGGAAGCTTGATCTAAATCACCCGTGTTATGGATGAAGCCAGGGTCACACAGCTTAGGAAAGGGGTTAGGAGGACAGAAAACTGTGATCTTGTGTCTTGGCTGTCCGTTCTGATCCATTTCGCCACAGAAACTTCTTCCATGATGATTAAGCCCTGCAGCGCTGCGGTCGGGGATCGACATTTCAGGATGAGCGCACGTTGGGGAGCTGCCCCCAGCCTGGTTAAGCCTTAGAAGCATGATTTAAAAGGAAATGTATTTGTAGGTTTAAAATTACTTAGAAAGTAACTTTTGTAACTTGACAAGTTTCTAAACTAGAGATTACATGTGTTATAAAACCAACTCATTGGAATTCAACAAACCAAAACCCCTAACCCCTAACTTGATTTTATCTGATCTCAATTCGAAAAGAGGAAAACGGCATTAAAACAAACTCATATCAGAGATGTAACCAAAACACCATTTTTAGAGAACATGCTGAATAAACTTCATCTAGTATTCTACACTTTCAGAACTGAATTGTCTGGAATACTACATGGCAATGAGAAAAAATGAAATCTGGCCTTGTGTAGCAACAGATTTCCTCAAGGATGGACCTTGAGGGTGTTATGCTTAGCAAAATAAGTCAGGCAGAGAAGGACAAATATCATATGTTTGCATGAATAGGAGGATTAGGAGGAACTTAACAGAGAACCAAGGGGGAGAAGAAGGGCGGAAATGGTGGGGGAAAGGGGGAGAGGCAAACCATGAGAGACTCTTGAATGCTGACAAAAACTGAGGACTGGTGGATGTGGGGGGGAGGAGGGGTGGGCATGGA